>JANHGL010020364.1:1956-36265 GCA_024611195.1 Ceyx melanurus
CCCATCTTTTTTTTTTTTTTCCCCTTTTTGTTTTTTTTTTTTTTTTTTTTTTTTTTAAGGTCCTTCCCTTGTTTGGCACATCCCCATTTACAGCAGTCCCCGCAGGGCTGAATCCTGCTCAGCCTCTGCTCTAGGGCAAAACCTGGGTATGCTGAGGAATCCCCCCTTGCTCTGCTGCAAGGGCAAGACCTGCCCTGGGGCTGAAAGGAGAAAAAACCTATGCACTTGGGGACAGCCTGCTGAGGCAAAAGGGTTTGGCCAGAGATGCTGGTGCTCCTGGGCACCCAGAAACTCTTGGAGGTGGATAAGTTGATAAGCTTTTCTCTGGAGGAACATAAATGGATATGTTTTCTCTGTGGTTTGTTGGGTTTTTATTTTACCTGCCTCCACCTGCAGTTGCTGGGTGAGTGGACAGGCTCCAGAAAGGCTGGGGATGCTCTGGGCTCATAAAAATTAGAATCTGGGATTCAGGGCTGGTCCCAGCTCTGCTCTAAAGGATTTTATGTCCTGTGGCTGCAGGAGGGGTCAAGACACAGACCCTGAACCTCATGTCAGGCTCTGGATGCTGAGCCCATGAAGCTCAGGCTTGCTAAAACTCAGGACAAATGGATTTCACAGCACAGAAAGCTCCCGAGGGGGACTAAGGGATTGAAATATCTGTTCCCAGTCAAAAGAAACCCCCATGGGATGTCTTGAAAAATTCAGCCCAAGTTTTTTTTGGTGTTCACTGTGAATATTCAGCTGTGGCAAAAGACTTTGCAAAACAGGGTTAACAGATCCCGATCCAGCTCAGTGCTGGATAGTTCCCATTTGTATTGTGTTGCTGGGAGTGAAGAGAACCTGCCAGCACCCCTTGCCTGTCTGTTGCTGCCCAAAAAAAATCTGTGATGCTTCACTTGACTGTGGGTTTTTACCCTCCTTTACAACACTGGTTATTTCCCCAGGCATTATATAAAGCATGGCTAGGAGAGGAATTGTTGGTGCCCAACAGCCTGCCTAACACATCCACAAAAAAAAGAGAAATACATACACCATTACCACCCCCACTGCCATATTTTCTGAATTTCAAAGTCACAACCCCAGTTTGGGGAAAAAAGAAAAATATCTCCTCCCCTTTACTCTGCCCTGGTGAAGCTGCACTTGGAATGTTGTGTCCAGTTCTGGGCCCCTCAGCTCAAGAAGGGCAGGGAACTGCTGGAGAAAGTCCATCTGAGCCACAGAGATGATGAAGGGATTGGAACATTTCCCTGGTGAGAGATCTGAGGCTCTTGAGCTGAGAGAGGAGGAGACTAAGGGGGGATCTTATCAGTTGTATATATAAAGGGTGAGTGTCAGGAGGATGGAGACAGGCTCTGCTCAGTTGCATCCAATGACAGGACACAGGGCAATGGGTACAGCTGGAACATGGGAGGGTCCATGAAAATATCAGGAGAAACTTTTTTATAGTGAGGGTAACAGAGCCTGGAACAGGCTGCTCAGGGAGGTTGTGGAGTCTCCTTCTCTGGAGACATTCCAAGCCCGCCTGGATCTGTTCCTGTGTGACCTGATCTAGGTGACCCTGGCTCTGGCAGGGGGGTTTGACTGAATGATCTCTTGAGGTCCCTTCCAACCCCTAACATTCTGTGATTGTGATAAAATCCCCCCCAAAGCACCAGAAGAGCTTTGGCAACACCCACTCCAGCACGGGCAGAGGGTGCTCAGAGCAGCACAAACTGGGGGGGGAGGAGGGACAGATCCTGCTCCTGAGTAAATCTGTGTGAGGCCAAGGAGGAGAAGGGATAGGTCAAGCAAAATGGCTCCACTTGGGAGTTACTCTAGACTTACTTCATCAGCTCTGGGTCTTCTTTATCATCCTTCGTTGGGGTGATCTTGATCCCACTTTTCTTGGCACGAGGGCAGCCTGACAGACTGTGGTTGAAAAGAGAAGAAAGGCCTGTCTCACTGGCAGAATCACTGCATTTGCTATTCCCCCGCTCCAGTCAGCTTCCCCTTGAATTTGGCACATTGCTTTTTGATCTCTCTCTCTCGTTTTGCAGCTTCACATCACGAGGAGAGAGGAAAAAAAAAAAATTAAGAAAAAAAAAATATTGAGGGAGATGGACAGTAATTAATGGTGTCTAGATAAGAAGATATCTGCTAACAGCCTGAGATGTTTAATGGAATTCTTGAAACAGAAGGCTCAGATCTCTGTTATTAATGCTCTAAAGTGATAATAGAAGTCATAAATACGTGGCATTATTAACAGGAACATTGCATCAGCTAAAATCTGACCCTTTGTCTTTTAGTCTGGTGAAAGGAGCATCTAATCAGATGCTGGAAACATCAAAAAAAAAAAAAAAAAGAGAGAAGTCAGATTAAAGAGATGAAAATAGGCTTCAGTTGTCAGTAACATTAATGTTTTATTCAGAACTTTACAACTCTGCCCACTGCAGGGGAAAAAACCCAACATACACACAAATAAAAAAACCACCACCACAACAACAAAAAAACACAGAAAGCAGAAAGAAAATAATTTAAGGGAGTTCTTACCTTCTATGCGATGCATAATTTCCTGTTATGTGACCAGAGCCATCACAACCAGGAGTAGGGCACCTGCAGAGGAAAGGGAGACTCAGATTAGCTGGGGGATGTGAGCAAGGGATGGGTGCTTTGTGACAGCTCATTTCAGAGAAGCCACAGGACTGTCAACACACGAGCAGGTTGTTTTTTCTTCTTGCCCCTTCTCCCTCTGTAAGAACAAGGTCTGGTCTGTAGCATCCATGGTACCAGTGTTGATGGATGGGTCCGTGCACATTGGAGAGGAGCAGTGGAGGGAAGAGATGAGGATGTTGGGAGAGAGGGTGGGTGACCTCTATCACAAAGGGGACAGCTCCTGATAATGAGCCAATAAAAGAACCTCCAAGCCAGTCTGTGCTCCTGAGGAAGCCATAAGGAGACAGGAGGTACCATCCATGGCCATTGGGCTTGCTGTGAGCATAGACAAACCAGAACAATAGCCTATAATTCTGGAGAGTGGAAGAGGGACTTCCACCCAGAGAAAGCCCAACAGAAGGTCTCAGCTCAGTTCTGTGTAACTTAGCAGGACCTAATCTCACTCAGGGCAAACAGACACCCCACCACAGGAGGGTCTTCAGAATCCAAAATTGATGCCTCTGATGCAAAGTAATGAAAGGAGAAAAAATGGTTAACCTCAAGTCACCTCCTTCCCTAAAACCATGGGCAGGGGACATGAGGGCCCTCAGGAGGAGAGCAGCCTGTAGAGCCCAGGACTGGGGATCACCAGGTCACCACACAGAGTGCACCAACAGCTTTTGATGCTTTGGTGCCAAATCTGCCCCTGGGTCCTTCACCCCTTGCTGTTCCAAAGGGGTCTTTGAAGATGGGGCTGTTCTCCTGGCTTTGAAGGTGTGCTAAGCATCCAGAGCTCTGAGATGAAGTTGAAAGCAAAGCCTACTTTTGTGATCACACAAACCCACACAAAGGCTGGCAGCCCAGATAATGGTCCCAGTTAAGCACCACATCATGAAGAGCTTGGGGAGGGAGATAGGTGAGGGGAGCTGAAGTACCACGAGCACAGCTTCGAATGCTTTAGGTGACGAGGTGGACATAAAAGTTGTCATGGGGACAACAGAAAGAGGCGAGGAGCAGGCTGTGCTGCCAGCCTGCCAATTAGCCAGGCTGTTTGAGTCAAGTGATGAGGACCTGGGGAGGAAGAGATTCATGGTGTCACTGAAGGATGAGCAGGAGATGCTCAGCTGCTTGCTTCTAAGTGAATTTTGCTGTCCTCATTTTCTTGATCCCCATTTTTAAAGCCACCAGTGCCTGGTTTGGTACCAGTGATTAGTAGCCTGCAGCAAAGCAGGGACTGAGGTGTCTCCAGGACACCCCAGTGAACTGAAATGCAACATGTGGCAGTCCATGGGCAACCTCCAAGGCCAACACCTTTGGGAAAGGAAATATGTTGGTGCCTGGCCTGGAGAATGCCAAAGTTGGGGTGTTTTGGTGCCTGAGAGTCAGCGGAGCAAAGATTTCCACAGATGCCTTTAGTTTTGTGGCTCAGAAAACAACCATTTTTAAAATTAATATCTTTTTTTTTTTTCAGTCAGAAAATACCCAAATTCTCTTTGCTCCAGCTCTGGGGGAGGGTTTGGCATTTGCAGGTCATTGAATAGTCTCCTCTGAGGAGAGCAGGGACAATTCTGGTCCCAGAAGGGTGGCAGGGACACTAACTGAGGACCAAGGTTCAGCACTCTCAGACCCAGGGGAATAGAAATGCACATGGGGAAGGGACACACCAGCAAGACCTCGCTGAAGGTGCAAATTCTCTAACTCATTTAGAAATTCAGGCTTGAGCAGATGATGGTGACATCTTCCCTGTTATACACTGTAAAGGTTGAAAGCAAAACTATTTCTTTGTTGTTCTAGCTTCAGGGTGGGATGGAATTATGAAAACACGAACAGCAAACTCCTCTTGCCTTTCAGGAAGTTTAAAGAGGGGAGAGAAGTGATTTGATTTTTATTTTTAATTATCTGGAGACAAATCATACCAACAGAGACCTTTTATTGCATGTTCCAGCCTGGAGCTATTTTCTTTATATCGGGGATATTAACCTCTGAAATAGAATTTAGAATAGAAACACCAACACGGCCTTATCTGGGGTGGTGAAAAGCGGTGGCTGCGCTGATAACATCTCCAGATCCTCATCCCTCCCTCCTCTGCTCCCATCCTCACTGAGACACAGAGGGAAAAAAAGGCAGTACTTGGGAAACAACATGAAAAAGCTCTGCTTTGGCCAGAAGTTTCCTGCTTTTTAGAGTATTTGGATAGAACGTGCTGACATGGGGTGGCCAAAGGGAGCAGGGATGGCCCCATTGGCTCTGTTCTCTGGATCCTTATTGCAACTGGGCAGGGTTCCTGAGAGTTTTCCTATCTTTTAACACTACTTGCCTGATTGCTGAGCTATTCTTTAAGGCCATTGGAGAAACACCAGTTCAGCAAAGACTCTCTTGAGAGGTTCTTTCCAAAGGTATATCTCCTATAATGCACGATTAAGTGTACTTAGCACTAATCATGCGAGTCCTTTTCACCCCCTGGCATATTCTATTAATATCAACTAATCCTGCGACTTTTTCCACCTCTGTGAGAGGGAGCAGATGGTTAATGAACATTTTCCCTGACACCAGCACCCCCCATCAGTGGTGGGGTACAGAGCAGCATTGGACCCACATTGAACTCCAGGTCAAAAAGAAAGGATTAGGGACTTAATCAGTCACCTTAATGACCAAAAGAGTTCCCATCTGACTCTGCAATGGCTCCAAACATCACTGACTGCACACAGGACTTTAGGTTTTCTTCATGATCAACCTGTGAGAGCCAAAGTCCCCCAGAAGGTTTTTCTCTCAGTAGAGACTCTTCAGTTCTAGTTACTAGTATCTCAGGGTTTAAATAATCCTGAAAGTGGATTCAACAAAGCAGGGAGAGCAAAGGAGAATCAACTTCCAAAGCTTGCTTGGAAAAAAAAATTCACAATTAGTTTTTCCCCCAAAGATGCAGGTTGGGTGGAGGAGGGTTCAGATCCCTCCAGTGTCTCCATGTATTATATACAATTATATATTATTATTATATGTATTATATACAATTTATATTCAAGTTTTCTCAGGGGGTGGAGTAAGAATGAGCTTATGAAGCCTACGGAGAATAAGCTCCTAGGGAAAATGAGTTTTGGAAAGATGGCACCACAGCTACCATCAGGAGGAAGAAATTTGAATGCAAATACCAAAACCAGGTTCCCTTCCTTCAGAAGCTGAAATGGGAACACAGAAATTTAGCTGCCTGGACCCTAAGCCAGCAGCAAAGGGCTCACAGCCTCACCAAGTGTGTGCTCACTCCCTCTTTTCATTCCCTCACAAATCAACCCCCACCATGGAAATGAAGAGGAACCTCTGACACTGCATCCCAAACAGCCCCTAAAATTCAGCATGAAATGAGCATTCCAGGTTCTCCAAAAGACTTGGCTTCTTTTTCCTGTGTCCTGGTGGTGTTTTCCTAGCTGTGCCTCTATCCAAAAATAAACCACGTGCCTTTATCTGAGTTGTGGATTGTTTGAGAGACAGAAAAAACATTGAATGAAAAAGGTTATGGCACAAATGAGGGAACAAGAGCTTGGAAAAAGATGCCAAAGGAAAAATAACATGTCTGCAGTGGCAAAAGGAAACCTGCCAAGGATCCAGGTTGTTTCTGATAACTCCATGATCCCCCCTCCCCAAAATATTCCAACATTCCTTCTTCTGTGCCATTGCCTCTTCCCAACACAGCAGCTGGAGACTGGACTCCACCCGAGTTCCTCACAGGAGGATTGTGATCGACTCTTTGGAAGGAGAAGGAGGGGATGGAAAAGCAAAAGCAGAGCAAGAGAAGGGTGGGGGGGGCAGGGAAGGGGAAGAGAGAAAAAAAGTTGGAAAAAACCAAAAAGAAATGAATAAAAAAAACCAAACAAACAAAGGGAGTTCCAAGTTGAGCGCAAACATACTTGAGGTCAGCAGAGTGGGCAGCCATGAGGTTTCTGAGGCTCTTGTCAGCAAGAGGACAACCAGAAAGGCTGAAAGAGAAGAGATGGAATATCTGGATAAGCAAAAAAAAAAAAAAAAAAAAAGGAGAAAAAAAAAAAGGAAAAAGAAAAAGGGCCAGGGTGTGGGGAGGGAGAGGGGCAAAAGAAGGTGGGGAGGAAACAAGGAAACAGAACCAAACCGTCCACATGGTCAAAAAATATACTAAAAGAAATCAAAAGTTGTCTTTAGAGTCCAAAAGCATGGAAGAAAGAGGTCAACCCACCTGCGGTGAGAGGCATAGTTTCCCGTTATGTGTCCACTGCCATCACAGCCTGGGGTTGGACAACTGGACAACAACAAAGGAATGTGAGTGATGGGAAGGAACAGGTTCCTTGGGGAGCCGTGAACCTGCAAAGCCAGCTGAGTCCCCTCTGACTTCATCCAGACCCTTCCCACTGCCCCTTCCATCAGACCTCAGTGGGTCTTTATGTGTTTGTGTGCAAATAAACCACCCTGTTGCCCTTTCAGCTCCCCTTCCTCCCTTTTATGTTCCCAAAAGATCACAAAGATCCTGAAAAATATAAATATGGAGAAAAAAAAAATTATCGTGGCAAATTACAGAATGGTTTGGGTTGGAAGGGATCTTAAAGACCATCAAGTTCCAACCTCCTTGCTATGGACTGGGACTCCTCCCACTAGAGAAGGTTGTTCAACCTTTAATGTGAAGAAAGCTGTTGAAAATCCTTGTGTGCTTGGTTTGCTCAGTGGCTGTGGAAGCCTCAAAGCAGCTTTTTGGGTGGGATAAAGGAACAGACCTTAACCCCCCTGTCTCAGTGCTGCCAGTTTGGATGATTTGTTGAAAAACAAAGCTCTGGATGCAGGAATTGGCTTATTCCTGGAAAGCATCAGATTCCAGCTTTCTAAACAGGTTATTTCTATTTTTTTTCTCCCCCCCATCCCTTATAGCTGGCAAAAAAACCCCAACTTGAACACACTGTTCACTCCAGGAAGGGAATAAAAGTCACCTTTGACTCGTGCTGCGGGTCCTCCACTGAGGACAGGCAGGAGCTGCCAGGCTGAGATTCCCACCCATTCTCTGCTGCCATCCCCAGTGAGCTGAACTCTCACGGGTGATGGGAAAAGGTGCCCACCCATCTTTGTGTCCAGGGAATTAAATCCATTTTTGCATCAGCAGTGAGGGTCTGGCACAGTCATGTCCTGCCTACCCAAGGCCAGGGGGTATAGGGAGAGAGCAGGGAAGTCCTGGGACACTTCTGGGATAGAATCACAAACTGGTTTTGGTGGGAAGGGACCTTTCAAAGGTCATCTGGTCCAATCCCCCTGCAGGGAGCAAGGACATTTGCACCCAGAGCAAGCAGGGTGCTCAGAGTTCCCTCAACCTCCCCTGGGATGGTGCCAGGCATGGGGCAGCCACCGCCTCTCTGGGCAGCCTGGGCCAGGCTCTCCCCCCCCTCAGCACCAACAATTTCTCCTGCTCTCCAGTCTCAATCTCCCTCTTTTAGTCTAAACCCATCACCCCTTGTCCTGTCCCAACAGACCCTGCTCCAAACTCTGTCCCCATCTTTCTGCCAGGCCCCTTGAAATCCAGAAGGGCCCCCAGAAGGTCTCCCTGGAGCCTTCTCCTTGCCAGGCTGAACCCCCCCAGCTCTCCCAGCCTGGCCTTCCAGCAGAGGGGTTCCAGCCCTCCCAGCATTGCTGGGGCTCCTCTGGCCCCACTCCAATCCACATCGTGGTATTCTGTGTTCCATCAGGCTGAGGCTTGGAGGTTCCCCTATTCCATGTTCACCCTTGAGTTCTTTTTTACAGCTACACCACCCACACAGACAGCAGCAATATGAAGATGTTTGAGCAGCAGTGATGTATTGCTACATGATTCCCACTCGTGAGGTGAGGAGCACCTCAGTGACTGGACATGGCCCAAGAACTACACCCAGACACGGAGCATCACCCAGACACAGTGAGCAAGTCTGCTCCTGAGTTAACGACAGCTAATTCATTACAGCCCTCAGGCCAGAAAGGAACAAGGATGATGAATGGGGAGAGGAAGCTCAGGGCTGCCCAAGACACCATTTATTTATTCCAGGGCTGTTTCCATTTAGGAAATCTCTCTGTCCTCGTAAGACAATTAAAGCACAGGAGGACTTCAGACCTCAGAAATTGCTATTTATGTTGCTTCTGGGTATTAAAAGAAAGCCCTTAGAGCTTTGCACAGGGCAGCTGGTCTGGGCTTTGCTCATTTAAGGAAGCTGCTGCTGCTGCTGCTCTGCTCCCCTGCCCACCCCCCCCCGGATCTCCTCCCTGCCTCTGCTCCCTCAGCCTCCTGCTTACACCACAAAATAACAAGCTTCCTCAGATAAGGTCAGCAAAACCTCGCCTGCCCACAGCTCCCTGTTTAACATATAGGAAGGTCAGATGCCCAGGAAAGAAGCCAAGGACAGCAGATCTGCTGGGATGCCTGGGAGGGGAGATTTCGCCAGCACAACCTCCAGCCTGATCCCGACATGGCATGAGATCAGTGCCAGGTCCAAGCTGCAGCATCTGGGTCCCACTCTAAACATTAACCACCAGTTTGGGGATCAGGGGGGATGGATGCAGAATAAAACAGACTAGATATGGGGCTGTATTTCCCACCCCTGCCAATGCAATGAATACACAGATGGGAGCTGGGTTGCAATCTCTCTCCAGTGTAAGATGCAGCACAACAATCTTTTTGCAGCCCCAGTTCACATTCTATGTCCCTGCAGGTCCTGGTGATGGGACCCAGTGCTCTGCATTAAGCCACCACCAAGTCCTGTCTTGCCAAAAAAGCACCTTGTGTTTCAACACCCCCATCAAAAAGGGTGAGATTGGGCAGGTTCCATCACTGTGCCAGAAACACTCTCGCAGGAAAATACCAGAGAAAAGAGGACTTTGTAAGGAGGTTTCTACAGCCCCACCCATGAATCCTGAAAGCACCAAGCTCCACAGAAGATTCCCTTCGTCATTGCAGAATTTCAAGGCCATGTGGGGACATATTTTGCCTCAAAGATCTGCAGCTGTAGGAGGGTTTATCTTTCAGCTTTCATTTGAACCTCTCAGATGAGAGAAGACAAATCACAGTAAGAAAGGGAACTACATTGCTAACTTCAAAATGTATTGCAACAAATTTTATCTCCTCCCAGCCTGGCCATGCTGGGTACATGTTTCATGCATCATGAAGGAAGAGACAAGAAGGCAGGACTTACGTGAGCAGCTCTTTCTTGATGTCCTTGGAGAGGAATTTGAGCTTGAAGTTGGTTAAAGTAACTTCCCCTGGGTATTTTCGTTCCTCAAAGTTTTCCTCCACCACTTCTTGCTCATCAGCTTCCGAGGAGGCAAAAGAGTGGGCAGCAGGCTCTGACTGCAAGAAACAGCCAGGAAAAGTGTTTGTTGTGGTGTTCATTGCTGCTGAGCCATGGTGGGATAGGATCCCAAGTTCATCCCAGTTAGTGCAGCATTGTCAACACTCCCGAGCCCTTTTGCAAGCACCTCGTGGTACCCAAAGCAGAGATCCATTAGGAAAAAAAGGAGAATCATAGGAGGTTTTGGGTTGGAAGGGACCTTAAAGATCATTTATTTCCAATCCACCTGCCATGGGCAGGGACACCTCCTACTAGACCAGACTGCTCAAAGTCCCATCCAACCTGGCCTTGAACACACTGAGGGATGGGGAATCCAAAGCTTCACTTGGTAACCTGTTCCAGTGCCTCACAACCCTTCAAACATCATCAAGAGTCACCTCTCACCTCTTCTGGCTCCTCTTCCCGCTGACGGTTTGGTTTAGTGTAGTCAATGGGCCCATCCCATTCATCCTGGCGGGAGGTCTGGCTGGATTGGGGGGAGGTCATGGTGCTGCTCGTGGCACTGGTGCTGTTTTGGCGCTGGGACACATCTGGGGACTTCATGCTGGGACTACTGCTGCAGCTGCTGCTGCTGGGAAAGGTGCTCTCCCGTTTACGGTGCTTGTTCATACTCAAGTCCAGAGTTCCATTTTCATCCACCTCAATGTCCATGGACTGAAAGGTTGGAAACATGCCCCATGTTAACAGCTGACAGAAATTCCCTGGGAATTGAGATGCTATTCCATGAATATTTCAGAAACATGCTATGCTGGTGCCCTCCACCAGACATGTGGCATTTGGACTCAGTTGCTTCAACAACCAGTTAAGATGCCCCAGAGTATCTAAGACACCTGCCTACGGCTCAGGGTGAAATATGGGACTTCTGGAAAACCTGTGTTCCTCTGAAAAATAGCTAGAGGTCACCCTGGACATAATTGGAGAATCTCAAATGGCATCAGGTATGGACTAGTTTGCACCTGAAACCATCTCTGAGACTCTGCTTGGGAGCAACATAGGTCTCAGGTGGGTAATTTGAACCACAAGGAATCTCCATAACACACAAAGAGCCAAAATTCCCTCCTCCAAACTGCATCACCCAAAGCAGGGAGAAGAAGGGTGATCTGTGATGAGTCTCTGCATCCGCATATTTAAAAATTAAAAGAAAGAAAAAGATTAACTAACTAAAGAGCTAAAAAAAGCAATTTCTCCCATCCCAAAGGTGATTTTTCCCCCCCGTTCTGCTGTATGCTGGAGCTGTGGCTCAGCTCACCTTGCCAGGGGCCTCTTGCTGCTTGGTGCTGAGATTCTCTGGCATTTCCCAGCAGCGGGTGGAGAGGTTGAGGATGGCAGTGGCAGCCATGTGCGCAGCCTCGGCGTCATGGGAGTAGTCGAAGCCTGTGGAGGAAGATGAAGTGCTCTTCACGTAACTGCTGGAGGGGCTGTGGCTGGGGGAAGAGGCCTTTGGAAAGGGTTTGGCTGGAATAAAACAACAAAAAAAAAGAAAAAAAGAAAAAAAAAAAAGAAAAAAAAAAGAGAAGGAACAACACAAGGCTAATGTAGAATGGGCACAGGCATCACGAGAGGTTAAGTCAGTTGGACACAACACCCACCAATCCACAGGCTGCTTTGTGGTCTGGGATGTGCAATAGGAGCAGCTTTGGCTACAACTCGTGCTATGTCCCATCCCTGGACTTGTTCAAGGCTGGGATGGCTGGGGCTCTGAACAACCTGC
The DNA here is from genome assembly GCA_024611195.1 of Ceyx melanurus. Taxonomy (NCBI): domain Eukaryota; kingdom Metazoa; phylum Chordata; class Aves; order Coraciiformes; family Alcedinidae; genus Ceyx; species Ceyx melanurus. The sequence goes on from JANHGL010020364.1 coordinate 13,618, forward strand.
TTTAGTTGCAGATGGCCTAGCTCCCTGCAGGGGGGGTTGGGCTGGATGAGCTTGAAAGGTCCCTTCTCCACCCAAACCAGTTTATGATTCTGTGAATGGTCTCTCAGTGTGGAAAAATTAATTCATTAACTGATTCTACCATCAAGTCTCTAAAACAGGAATGTTTTTCTTCATTAAAGCTACTCCTCAGTGGATGTGGTTCAAGGAGATAGTGTTAGAGAAGCTTCCTGGCTCTTTTTTGACTGTTCTCTGAATGTCCATAACAGAGATGATGTATGGGGAGATTTCTTGCAGCACGTTTGAAAACTTAAAATTAAAAGAAAAGCCAAACCCAAGCAAACCAACTTACATTAATAGCAAAACTATGGCCATGAAATACAAGCTTCTGATGATGACACCAGTGAAATATGGATTTTCTGACAGCTGACACATAATTTAAATGTGCCTGAGGATTCATTACATGGCCACACACGCTGTGACTGTGTGTGACAGCACATGGTTGTGCAAGCCTGGAGATGCAATTTCCCTCTCCACCCTCTGAAACAGAAGTGTGTATTTCCTACGGTTAACCCATAACAGAACTTCTAGAATCACAGAATTGTTTTGGTTGGAAGAGACCTTTAAGCTCCTCAAGCCCAAATGATCCCCTCCAGCACTGCCAGGGCACCACTGACCCTCAGCACCACATCTCCAGTGCTTGGATATCCCTCCAGGGATCACGGGGACTCCACTCCTGTCCTGGACAACACTGGAGGGGAAGAAATTTTGCCCTAATCTTCAATTAATCTCCATTTAGGAGAGCCCTGAGCTACACACAGAATCCCTCCAAAGTTCCAATGCAAACAAGGAATCATCTGGTTTTGAACAGTCACACTGCCTTATCCTAGATGAATTAGCAACATCTTCAAGCTCTTTATCAACTTCACTATGATCTTTTTTTGGGGGGAAAAAAAAAAAATCCACCCTTTCAGCAGGAATCTCACTGAAGGGAAGACCCATAAGCTTTGACCTGATGATGGCAAAGCATCAAGACACTCTTGGTTGATGAGGCCAGAGAGCAAAACGCTTTCACTATTCCCGTTACAAACACATAATAGCAGGCACTAGAAAATCCTCATCTTCCCAGGGACCCCTTTCTGCCTCCCCGTGCATGGCTATAACACATTATAATGAGAGTTACGCACACGGGGCAGGGGTGGGGAGGGAAGAGAAATCCCTCTGGAGGAAGATCTCTTGAAAACAAGTTCTCAGTGAGAAGGGGACCAGCTTTCCCCTGCTATGATTGGCAATCATATCCATCTTGTCGCTTCCATTAACTCGTTGGAGGTTTGCCCAAATGGTTATTCTCATGTAAGGGCTGCTTGTTTTCTCCAGCCCGGTTTAATCCATGTCTTTGCGGCGGGGTGCGGGTGTTTGCCAGCCCAGCCTGACAATCTCCAGGCTCGTGAGGTGCCAATTTCAATTTCACACCGTAGGCTCAGCCATGCTTTTCCATTTCGTAAGTATTTCTACCGCTAATAGACTCGCAATCAGCAAATTAGGAAAATAAGTGATGAGAAAAAAAATAGAAAGGATTATCCTAGTGGGTCTGCTGGAATTATTTTTGTCAGTACAATTACCCTGAAAATTCTTTGCTAATATTGCAAATAACACAATCTATTCAGCAAGAGAATCACTTGCGCTGGGAAACAAATTACTTTTCCATCAGCCCTAACCCAGGATGACAGTGGCAGTTGTGCTCTCTGGCCTCCATCCAATTTCATTGTCTGATCCCGTACAGATTTAGTACTGTAATAAAAGGCTCTTCCATTGTAGTGCAACAACCGGGTTGCTTTCAAGTATGGGCACTTTTTTTTTTTTTTTTTTTTTGAGAGCAGCTGCATCAGGATTAACCAGGATTGTGGGAGTGGGATTAGCCAGACAGAAAACCCTCCAGAGGCTGCTGAATTCTACAAACCAGCCTCCTAAATTTTTTATTTTTTTTTTTCTCTCAAGAAAAGATGTCTCCAGGTACTCAGCTGCTGTCAAAGAGCAGGGGGGGGTTTAACAGGTTTGTGTCAGGCTGTGTCTCTGCCCAGCCTGGCTCCTATCCCCCCCCAGCCCAGCCACTGAGGGGTTATTTGCCATTTCGTTTGCACCCATGCTGCTGTTGTATGGGGTTGCAATCAGTACAGGGTCCTCAGTATGGAGTGGAGGTGGGTGGCTAGGACAGGAAAGAGCTGGGAGATAGGAGGTAGGTGATCAATAGGTAGCAGAGCTGGAAAGCAGAGCATGGCAGAAAAGACAAATAGCTGGAATGGGTCGTATATAAGATGGAAGAGAAGAAAACTGTAATCCATTTAGCTAGATGAGGAAAGACAGATCAATAGATATGAACTGCAAAGCAACAGGGACTGACTGAGGACAACTGTGCAACTTCTCCCACCCAGAGACATCACTCAATTTAATGTTCCCACCATTCAGTGGAATTCTTCCCAAAGCCAAGAGGCTCTCCCATGAACAAAACTTTCCCAGCAGCCGTGGGCTCCTCTCTCCAGCAGGGGTGCACACCCCAAGACCCACCTCAGCCTCCCCATTTCTCCCCCAGCTCCACAGCAGCAGTAGGGATCCAGCAGCTCAGCCCCAAGCATCTCCCATCACCCCAAAACCACGATCCCAAGAGCTTCACGACACGCTGAGAAAGGCAGAAAATGGAAAACCCAACCCATCCCTGCTCCCAACTTACATTTAAAGGCTTTAGGTGAGGTTTCGCTAGTCTGAATCTTTGGGGCAAGCATGCGTTTGCCAAAAACCTGAGCATCAAAACTTGCATAATCGAAGGTGACCTTGGAGTACTTCTCCAGCTCCTTGGCCAGGTTGGCCCGGGGGGTTGTTGGAACCATGTTGGGCCGGTAGCTTCCATACTGAGGGATCTCCAGTTGCTTTACAAAGCACATAGGCCTGAGGATGAAACAACATTGAGCAACAGTGAGTCCTCTTCAACGAGACACAACAGGGACGTGTAGCTGCACCTTGTCCCTGAGGGGTTGTTGGGGAAAAGGAGGCAGCAACAGCCCTTTTGCACTCTCTCAACATCTGCTTTGGGTTTCTTAGATTCCTTCCTCCCCAACATTTTTTTTTTCTTTTTCTCTTTTTAGGCAAAACACCAAGGTGTCAATCTCATCCAAAGCAATATTCTTTCAGTCTGCTGGGACACAGCAGCATTTTCCAGCAGCAGTAGAAACTTGGGCATCACTCCCTCACAGGACCCATGACACAAGAGGGCACACAAAGGGGTGGGGACCCCCAGTTGAGCTTCTCTCCTCCACACCAGCTCATTGCAAAGGCACCAGAGCCTCTCCCCTGCTTGCAGAGACCTGCTTCTTCTGGGCTGCCTATCATGAATCAATTTGTCTTGCATATAAATTGTATATAAATGGCCTATTGTTATTCTCCTTCCTGCGACCTCTTTCCACCAGTGAGTCGTCAGAGAGGGAGCTCCTTGGAGCACAGACTATCCTTGGGATGGGCTCGGAGTGCTCTGCACAGGCTTTGCTGCAAATAAATAAGTAATCACCCTAAATGGCCTTTCCAAAGCGCTGAGAGCTGATGCACTGGGGTGCTCAGGAGTCGTGGGGAGCAAATAAATCAACTAATCAGCCCTTGACGCCTCGACAGGAGTGCTGCTGGGGGCTCAGAGCGGGGGTTTTATCCCGCTCTCCTTGCCAGAATAACTAACCATGTTACAATCCATCTGTAGCCTCATGAATCACATCAGATACGGGGTGGCTGCAGCTCTTGGGGGCATCCTTGATACGACCTAACCCCTGTCCCCAAAGGAAGAGAGACGGGCGAAACAACAAAATAAACGTGACCGCTTTGGAAACGAGAGGCAGGTTTCTCTCCTCTGAAGAAAGAGATGCAGGGGGACTTAAGATGAGAAACTGCCACCAAGTGATTTATCCATAGATGAAATCCCCTCCTCGCAGCTCCCCGAGCCCACCCTACTCATCATGCCAATATAACAACCAGCACTCGGCACAAACGCCTTCTGCTGCACCGGGAACACCCTTTGGCCTGTAGCTTCAGCATTAATTGATGCTGCAGAAGCAATTCATTGTCCTCAATGACCTCCCTGGGATCATCAATTAAAGATCTCCCCACCTCAGCAAGACCTGAGGTCATCATAACGGGACTGCAGCTCCAGGAGGGATCCGCGGGGGCTGTTCCAGCGTGGTGGGGAGGGCTGGGGAGGGGGGGGAACATGGTGCTGGGCTTTGCCAACCAGTTTACCTGAGTATCCGGTCGGAATTGGAGCTGGTCTTCGAAGGGTCACCAGACTGGGTTTGTTGCTTTTCGTGTGATTTGGCTAATTTTTCAGCAGCAGCAATGGGGCACCCAGATAAACTGTGGGAGGTTGGTTGGTTGTTGTTTGGTTAGGTGATTTTTTTTTAGTGAAGATAAAAAAAAAAGGAGAGAGAAGGAAACCAAGCATGAGAGATGAGCTTGAAAGTCTTCATTTCAGGGACCCAGAGCTGCACTGAACCCATGAGAAATATGTTTGCTTTTAAGGTGCTTTTTGTTATCATTATCCTGCCTTACTTTACTTGGTGAGCAGCAAAGTAGCCAAACATCAAGTGCCAATTCTCTCTCAGATGAGCCCTGGAACATCCCCAGGACTCAGAGGTGGATCAGAGAGGCAGCTCTCCAGGGCTGAGCACAGCAGGAGTAGAAGGGGACAGGCTTGTTTTTTTGGAGCAGTTCGAGTAGTTAAATGTCATTTTTGATTTGTATTTATTTGGTTCTTTTTCAGGGGATGTTTAAAGGGAGCCTTCTGAGGGGCACTTCCAGGGAACCATTTGCACATCTGATGTGCATGGCTGCCAGAGCATGGTGCCCGTGGGAGGTGGGGGACTGTGATGGCTTTGGCTCACACACGCCCTCCACGTGAGCCTGGCTCTGCCTTTTGGGACATCTCAGCTCTTATGGTGAGTGCTGAGGGAAGGTGAAAACCCCTCCCAGTCAGAGCCCACACGTTGCCATCACCTGGAGCAGCCAGCACCACGGGAACCCTGACCCAGCCTGGTGTGAAATTCAGCTCTGACCCTACCAGGTCTCAACCCAAACCACTATGCTCAAAGTTCCCATAACCCAGTGGGGTTACGATCCACACCAGTGATCACCTCGATCTCACTGCTATCATTTGGTGCCTGCACCAAAGCAAGCTCCTCAATTAATCAAGCAGATTGCCCTCATCTTCCTCCTGCAGCTACAGCTACGACAAAGCATCCACTGGCTTCCTCCACGGCTGAATGAGTAATGACAAAAACTCACCTGGCATCTGCAAACACGTCAACATTTACAGAGCTGTCACTCTTGGCCAGTTAAACTCGTGTGCAATGAACAATAAATCCAGGAGTGCACCCCTCAAAAGTTTCATTTTTTGTAAGGTTTCTAGATTTTAAGCAGCTCTATCCCTGCCCCTTGTAGTTTTTCCCTTTCTAAAAGGGCTTGAGTTTAACGGAAGCCAGAGCATAGGTTGTAATTTCAGGTCCCAAAGTCCACTCCCGTCCTTTCCTGACCACACCTGGGTAGAGGTGCTACAGCAAGAGGACCTACATTCCCAGCTCATCAATCATCTCAGCCTAAATATCATGGAAATTCCTATAAATTCTTCACCACCAAACACAAACATCACCCTCTGATCAGCCTCACCAGGCACCTTCTGCTTCCCTAGTACCAAACACCTCATCCATGAACCCCCACCAGCATCTACTCCTCCACGGTCCGACCTGGAAGACCTGTCAGAACTCGCTTCCCTGTCTTATTTTCTTGCATTATTCGTTGTCTTAGGGTCATCCCCACTTTACCCATCTTAGTTGCACCAGTAAAACCAAGTACAGGTGTCAAACCAAGTATCTGGGAGGTGGTTGCCCCACTGCCATCCTCTCCCTGGCCGTTAAGGAGGAGAAGTCAAAGCTGGTACCTCCTGTGCGTGTTGCGGTTGCTGTTGACGTGACCCTGTCCTGTGCAGCCGGGCGTGGGGCATTTCAACACGTTCTCGTGCATCGCCAAGACTTCGGAGCCAGAAGGGGAAGGGGAGAGGGGAAGGGAAGCAAAAACAACTTGATAAAAATCAGAGGAAAAAAAAAAAAAGACAAAAAAAAAGACAAAAAAAAAAAGACAAAAAATCAAGTCTTGTACGCTGGTTTCCTAGAAATCAGGGAATGTGAAATGCTACAATTAGAATTTGTCTGAGTGGAGGGAAGGGGGGAAAAAATGCTTTACAAGGCGGCAGTGCTCAGGTCAGCACTAGATTAGCATCTCTCCCCACAGCTTGGGCTTTCTCCTCAGTCGCTGATTGCAATCCCGTTTCACCCGGACCAGCCCCTCCCACACGGTTTGGAACCAGGTCTCTCAATTTCAGGTAGTTTTAAGGGATTGAATTTGTATCTCTGCTTTTATCCTGAGGACTAGTCTTTGTTTGATTTTCTCTATTTTTTTTTTTAAATATTAATCTTCAGGATTATTGCTTCCTGCAGCGCTGACCTTAAAAGTAAAGAAAATAATGTGATTTGCAAGCTTCTCTAAAGCACCCAGCTTGTGTTAGTTATTTATTAATTTTATATTTTTTTCCTCACTAACTGCACTTTCGCTTCGTTTCCTGCAGCTCTGCGTTTATGGCAGGTCTGCAACCTTTGAAATTACTGATAAGGGAAGGCTCCTTTTTATTTCTTTTTTTTTGGCTTTTTGGGGTCTATTATGCCATTATCATAACCATAGAACATTGATTTTTATGTGTATGTACAGGGAAGGCTATTTAGGACGCTGGGAGAGAGGCAGAAATAAAATCTCTCTCTGCATGTGTGTATATATAGATATATAGATATTTAAAAAATCTGTTCTGATGATGATAAAGGTTTCCTGTGGACCAGATGAATCGTGGTAGAGCACCTTGTGAACATTACAAGCAGCAGCACGTAGGAGAAGTCTCAGCTACCCCTCTCCTTTGCAACACCCTGGGACAGCTAGGAAGAGGAGCTTCCCCTTCTTCCCAGAAGAACCTGAAAGGTGGGAAATGCATCAGCTTCTGAGCAAAGGTGGGAACTGCTTTACACATCCCTGGAGGTGGGCAGTCATTCTGCAAGTGCCTCTTTGATTTGCAGAGAAGGCACCTCATTCTCCACAGGATGGTGCTAAAATCTTTAAGAAGGGTCCAACTTCTTCCCAATATTCCCGAGGAGAGTGGGAATGCTTTGGTAGACAAAAACATCCCAGAACAACTCAGAAAAACACCATCCCGTGCCAGCAAACTCCAGTTACACCACGAGGATTCACACCATGCTTATGCTTAGAAACATGGTCCTAAAATTCACATCACTTGGGACTATCTGGAGTACCCATTGGCCTCAAGACAGCTCTACCCAGCAGGTGTGAAATTCCCTCCCTAGGGAACAAGGCTTCAGACTGCCGGGAACACCCTGGGTTATCCCATCATGTACTCACTCTCAGGAGGGATCCTGTCTTTGTGCGGACAACCGGAGAGGCTGCGATGGTGGGGGTAGAGTCCCGTGACGTGGCCGGTCCCATCACAGCCAGGAGTTGGACATTTGATTTCACGCTTCTCGGGTCTTGAGGGATCTAGGGATTGGGGGGAAGCAGGTTAGTGGGTTTGGAGAGAAAGTGGTGGGAAAAAAAAAAAAAAGAAAGAGGAAGGAGGAAGGAGAAAAATGTTGAGGATGCTTCCACCACTTTTCAGTCAAATGGAATCATAGAACAGTAGGGGTTGGAAGGGACCTCTGGAGATCATTGTGTTCAACCCCCCTGCCAGAGCAGAGTCACCCAGGGCATGTCACACAGGGACAGATCCAGATGGGTTTGGAAAGTCTCCAGAGAAGGAGATTGCACAACATCTCTGGGCAGCCTGTTCCAGTGCTCAGTCACTTTTCAGGGAGAAACCATTCAGTTTGGAGGAGCTTCTATTCCCCGATAAAGATAGAATTCTAACACTGGAAGTTTCACAAAATAAAATGAGCAAGACAATTTGAGTAACTAACCCGGTTGGGAGCCTAGAGCTGCTCACAGTGACCACCTGGCTCAGCACCCATAGGACTCTGCAGCCCCTGCCAAGCCACTCGTGTTGCTGCGACCAGTATCCTACTGCTACTTCAAAACCCACTGGGATTTTTACTGCTCAGGCAGAGATTTTTGAGGCCAACAGGCAATTGAACCAGGCAAGTCCCCTGCTGTGATGTCAAGCACACCATCATGTTGTGCATTCACACACCTCTAGGATGTCCCCATCCTTCTGGGCCACAAGGATCTGTGGCTAACCCCTGTGGGTGGCGAACCCCCCAGCAGTTTTCATGGGGTGCTGAGCAGACAAGTTGAGCCCTTTCCCTGGGGATGGGAAGGAAGAAGACACCCAAAGGCAGCACACAAGTCCTCGTCTCCATACCTTTGCCATAGTAGCTCTTTCGGATGCTGTCCAGCGGTTTGCTCTGCTTCTCGTCCACCTGGAAGTGCTTGACGTGCTCTCCTGGCAGCCGGCTGGGCTCCCTCACAATTTTCACCTGCTCAGCTTTCAGGGCGATGGCTTGTTCCAGCAGCCCCAGGTTCCCCCTCGTCATCATGTCGTACATCTCCGACTCGTCGGTCACCGCCGATTTCTGGGAGCGGGCGTCGTCATCTTTGTCGTCATCCGACCGGACCTCCACGATGACCGAGTACTCCGGCTTCGGGCTGTACTGCCCTTCACAGTGGCTTTTCTGGCTGTCCTGAGAAGTGTGAGGAGCTTCTTCACAGATCACTTCAGGAGCCATCTCCTCCTCCTCCTCTTCCTCTTCATCCTCCTCCTCTTCCTCTTCTTCTTCTTCTTCCTCCTCCTCTTCTTCTTCTTCTTCCTCCTCCTCCTCTTCATCTTCATCCTCTTCTTCTTCATCCTCCTCCTCTTCTTCTTCTGCTTCAGCCTTTTGGAGTTTGCAGGACTCCTCGCAGTTCGCATCGTCCCGGTGCTCCGGACACAACTCGCTGCTGCGTTCGCTGGTGACCTCGATGACTTCCTCCGCATCCTCCGTCTGGATGATGATCTCCTTGTCGCACTCCTCCTCCACTAACTCCTCTCCCGCGTCCTCGTGGACCAAGTGCACAACACTGGATGGTGGCTTGGAGACCTGCAGCTCAGCTTCAGGCAGCTGCCCTTCGATGGCGAGGGTTTCCTCCGCTATTTGGCCTAGGTTGAGGAGAGAGTTGGCGATTATTTCTTGATAGCTGCTATAGTTGGCCTTGCTGGGCCCAGACGTACTTGTTGTCGTGTTTGGTCCGTAATGGGTTGATTTTGCTGGGCTTCTCTCTGAGGGGGGAGAGGAAAAGGAGAGAAGAAAAGGGGAGAGGAAAAAAAAAAAAAAAAGGCAAAAAAAGTAGAAGGAAAAAAGAAAAAAAAATACCAAAAAAAAGGGAAGGAAAAGGTAATTATAAACTCATAAACATTTCTCTGTCTTACTTAAGCTTAATTGAAAGCAGAGCCCAGCTCTTATACTCCCAGAGCAGCCTAATTTATTGCACTTGGGAATGGCAGGTAGAAAGGGGATTCCCACATGGAAGCTTTCATGAGGTTCGAACACACACAGTTTCCCAGCTCTCCACTGTCAGCAACCATCTGGCCTCCACACTCCCAGTGCTCCCCAGGCTACTGGAGTGACATGATGCCAGGTCCCCAGCCAGACATCCAGCTCTTTGGCCTGTCACTCCTCCTCCTGGACAGTGGCTGGATCTGGCCAGGGCAGTGGCTCCTGTCCCGGGGAAGCCAGTTGAGTCCCTTGAGGCACTAATATGGGTCCCCAACTGCCTTCCCCACCACCATCTGAGCTACGTGGTGAGCTCCTTGATGCTTCCCATGTCTTTTTCGCCAGAAAAGTTCTCATCTTGTAGACACCAGAGACAATCTGTGCTCATCCCCTCCCAGCTTAACCAGAGCTTGGCTGTGGTGCTTCCACCGAAGAGCATAATTGAAGGACCCATCCTGTAGATAATTCAGAGGAGCTATAACTCCTGGTTATTAACACTCCCTGCCCTTTCTTCATCTGCAGAACACAGTTCTGCAATCAATAATGATAAAGCACCTTCTGCTGGCTCAGGGCTGTGGGTCTCCTCTTGCTCCACCGCCTCCCCCTCATCCTCCTCCAGCGTCCCCTCTGACTCGTCAGAGCCAGACTCCTCCTTTGCCTCGGCCTCCTCGCTGCCGTCGCTGTCCACGTTGTAGCCTTCATCCAAGGCCAGCTTGAGAGGATGGGATTTTCTCTTAGACACCAGGTGTTCGGCCTCCGCATCCTGAAGTTTCCTCTTCTTTGCCAGAGGGCAGCTTTGTAAACTGCAGGTGGGATCAGGGAGCAAAGAGGCATTGCCCAGTGAGAAAGGCACTGCCATGGCATCTCAACCAGTTAGGCAAAGGCAAGTGGGACAAATACACAAATACTAAGTGAAAAAAAAAAACAACCCAGCCCACCCAGCAGCCCAGATTTTTGAGCTGATTTAACCCTTCATAACCAGAAGATCTGTTCTCAGACCTTGACTTTGTGTAACTACATCAACTTTTTCTCAGAAGCCAGCTCAAGGATGCTGGGCTTACTCCAGCAGTCTGGTCCATGGGTAGTTGCTGTCCAGGAAGCAACAGGACCAACATCCAGCCACCAGTGCCACTGTGAACCCAGCCAGGGGATGCAGAACTGGTCCCTGGGACATGTCCACCACCTGCTCTAATTCACCACTACAGGGGGATGAAAGCCATCAGTGAAGGCTGGCGTGGCCTTTGAGACAGCCTAGCAAGTTCTCATTTCCCCTCCTGTCCACAGAGGCACCAAGAAGATCAAAATGGGACCTAGTGACAGTTCCCATCAACCCCAGGTACTGGAACCAGTCACTTCTGGGTTCAGTGGGAAGTTCTTTAGGTTTAACTGTGTAGCCCGGTGAAGCAGATCCCCCAGGATCCATCACAGTCTGATGGAGAGACAGAAATAGGCTCCTTGGTAGACAGATTTGGGGCAAGCACGTTAGTGTTGCTCCGACGCAGCCTCCCTCCAGTGAACATCTGCTTTTAGGTGTGTTGCTGGTGTTTTTCCACCCCCACTGCCTCTGACCCAGCCTCACCTTCTGTGTCTTGCATACTTTCCACGGATGTGTCCTGAGCCATTACAGCCTGGGGTTGGACAGCTGGAGAGGGAAAGAAGCAACCATCAGGAACAGTAAAAGGACTCAGAGAATTCATTTTTAATTAGAAATGTATAAACTATGGTCAGTTAAACATGTCGTGGGCACAAGGAACAAAATAACCACCAAAAAAAAAAAGGAAGATAATTCCCCTCAACCAGTTCAGCTTGTCCCTTTGAATTCCAAGTGGGGAGGGCAGGAGAGCAACCTTGCAGGCTGCTAAAAATTAATGAAATGACTCAACCCCATTTAATTAGATGAACGGTTCATTCTAGTTTTATGATTATGTTTAATTAAAGATTTGCACGTGTAAGCACGCTTTTAAAAGGCAGACGACTACTGCTCTCTGCCTCCCCACTGCCACTGTTTATTCCCTTTGCATTTTCACTGTTGCAGGAGAAAACTATGGGCACTTTTTTTATTATTATTTGATGGCTTAGCAGAGAAATGGGGTCCCTTGCAGTGAGAAATGGGAAAACCTTTGGAAAGAGCAGGCTTGGGGAGGTTATAGCCAGAGTAAGTTGGGTGGACACCACCGGGACAAAGGTCCTCAGAAGCACCTCAGACCCTCACTTTTGTGGGAATGGATGAGATTTAAGTGACCACACCTCCCACATCCATGCATTTCTTCCCGTGTCTTTGCAGAAGGGGATGAGTTAAAGACTTCCAGGAAGCTGGAGCATCCCTCAGCGCCAAGCTGAACACCTCCCCTGAAGGGGTGATTAGTCCCAGCTCCAGGAGCTATAAGGGCTCCCAGATAAGAAGCATTAAAGCAAACATTTTCTGGCAAAACCAGATTAAGGCATTGATTATAGGATGCCCAAGTGACTTGCCTGACATCTGAGGAATTCCGGAGTCGTGTAGGATTAATAACCTCATTTAGCACCGTATCACCCTGAGCCGGGGAAGTTGGAAGCGTTAATGAAATCTCTTGATGACAGAGCAAAGGGAGGAGGCATTGCCAGCCCAGAGGGGAATCTGGCCAGCCTCTTATTCTTGGAGTAAAAGACACCGGACAACATTAAATAGGATCAAGTGCCAAGTCAGGCTTTAGGGAACTCGGAATTTTTGCTGTCAGCAGAGGAGCCCAGCCCTGGCAAAAAGCTCAGGATCAGGAAGATCTGATTGTGCTGATGGATGCAGCAGCTCTGGGTGTGCTGGCCGCTGTCTAATAGCTCAGCTCCCCGGAACACTGTGCACAAGTCGGATCCCTGAGTTCAAAGAATAGAATTCAACCCAAAACCAGGACAGAAAAAGGCTGCTTGAATGGTCAGGAGAGCAGGAATCCTTCCTTCAGGGCTTCAGTTAAGCAAAGCCAACGCTAAGAGGGCAGATGATGGCAGCAGATCCCCCGAGGGGACAGGGCTTTCTAGATGAGTCTTGGCTGGAAGCTGCACCTCCTGACCCCTCCAAGATTAAGTCCCCCCCTTTTTGATGTCCCTTTTGCTCGTGGCCCCATTTCAACCCAAGATGCTAAAGATCTTCCAATGCCATGGCTTGGGGGGATGACTTCCAGCTTTTTTGGGGGGGAGTGGGTGGGGGATCCTCATCCATCTTCATCAGGCCATTGGCTTCCCAAACAAAACGCCTGAGGTCATCTGTAAAAAGATCTCGACCCACTAACGTGTGTAATCAGAAGAGGGAGCTCCCCGCTTGGCTGCTCCCTCTGCTGATGATCTGAAAGTCTATTCAATTTTAATTGCCCTCAGTCATCTCTGTCCCGAGCAGCCCTAGACACACGTTAAGTGACTCCCCGGTGAAAGACAGAGCGGTGTTTATGTTACCAGTGACTTGCCTGCAAAAGGCCTTATTCAGTGGGAAACAAGAGCGGCTCTGATGAAGATGTTACAGGCTTCTATAAGCTTTTCCTGAATCTATTAAAGCCAATTCCCACCCCCCACCCCTCATTTTTTGATGTGGTGCAATGAAGCCCGCAGCACAAAGTCAGCAGGAAAGAGCCAAGGGGTTCAGCATCGAGTTTTGCTGGAGCAGGTGGCGATTGGGGATGTTGGTGCCTTCGGTGCATCCCTTTAATCCCTTTCAGCATCACCGGGGCAGAGGTGATGCTCGGCATGCTCTGGACCAGCCTTTCCCATTCCCTCTCTCCCCGGGGGAGGTTTCCTGGATTTTGGCAGGAGTCCCAAAAAGAGGAAAAAGTTCTTCGAAGTCCATTAAAGCCTCTTTCCTTCCCTGCAAGAGCCACCACACCGACCTGCTCCCCCCACACTCCTCAGCCTTCATATGCTTGACAAAGGGGCCTCTTATTGTTATGCAGATGATGCCCTGCTTCCAATTAGTCGATTAATCGTCCAGTTATTCAGGCAATTAGGTGACAGCTGCAGAGATGGCTTTGTGGAGCACTCTGTCCTGCCCCTTATATATGTCACCTGCTCCAATTACCACCTCCACTCAAGTGTTCAGCAATAAAAGTTGGCCAAGGGCTCTGCCCGCAGCTCGCTCCTCCCGTCTCTCCCGAGGAACGGGAGAGCCGTAGGAGCAGAAATGCTCTGAAATTGGGGTTGGTGAAGGTCCAATTACTCTTTGACACGCACACGGCTTCCTAAAGGAGTCTGCTGGCAAAAGCAGCCCCTGCTATTAGCGCCCGTCCAGGTTAAAGACCCCTACCTCTTGTGTAAACTCTTGTGCAAGGTTTAAAGGGAGCTTAGAGAGGGGGAGGCTGTTCTTTCTAATGAGAAGCTCCGTGGGGCTGCAGGATCTCACTCTGTCTCTTTTGGCTGCTGCTAGTGGCATGTCAGCGCTGCTAAAGGAGTGGCAACACGACCTCGGTGACCAAACAGGGGACACAGAGCCAAAGGAGGAACATCTGTCATGAGAAGTGATGTGACACGATGCTGCTTAAGGGCAACAAAAGGATGTAAAGTATCTGGCAGAGCAACTCTGGTTAGTAAGGTGTTGTCCCTAATGATTCTGCAGCTAAAAAAAACCAAACCCTGGGCATCAGGTTTTGCTGGGGTGGGACAGAGGAGGGCTGGAGGTCTAACATGACCCACCCAGAGCTCATCTTTTCATCCCTTTAACTCCTGCAATTCCTCTCATGTGTGTTAAGAGGTGGTGCCCTCCTATATAAGCCTCCCAGCAAGACCTCCACTTCATTAGTCTCATGGGTTTTCTTCTCTCATCCATGGGGCCTCCCTCCTTCCTTCCCTCCCTCCCACCACCAAGGAGGAGCAGTGTCCTTACCTCACCTCCTGGCCGATGAGCTCCGTGGGCACTGGGTGAAGGATGCAGCAATGGAAACAAACACGAGGTCAAAATCACAACAGGGGTGCCCATCGCCCCCCCACCCTGAGAGATCCCCCTTCCCTGGGGGATCTTCTCCTGCCTGCAGCTGGGTTTTTATTGCTTCCTCAGGCAACTTGTTCAGGAAAGAAAGGGAAAATCTATCTGCCATCATTTACTGCATGCCAGGCTGTACCAAATCACAATCCTGACTTGTAAATCCTCATGCCCAAGCTTCATTTCAAGCCCATGAATTTGCAGCACCAGGGACCACCTCCCTCTGAATACATGATGATTTCAAAGTCAGTGGAGCTATGCTGATATTCAGCCATAAAACTCAAACACTTCTAACTAAAGACAGAGAAGGATGTGTGAGAAAAGTCAATGTTTGCCTTTAAAATGTGTTCATCAGTTACTCTCTGCACGGTTGACTACAATAGTTTGTAGGGGCTTTTAGGGATTATTCCCCAAATGTGAATAAGAGGACATCCCTCTGCTTACAGTAACAACAGACATCACATCCCTGCTGAACCCTTACATCCAGCCAGGAAACCAAATCATCAGGAATGGAATAAATAAATACATAAATAAAAAAAAAATAAAGCACAAGTCTAAATTTGCCCAGGATAAAAACCACACCACGTTTGCTCAATTTGTTTGAGCTAATTGGGTTTCCTGGGATCCAGCTCCCTGTGGGATGACTCACAAGCTTCAACAAACTGGAGGCAGTGGCGAGTCCCAGGGTGTATGCAATAAATTACCTTTTCACATCAAGAAACCCAGATTCAAGTGCAGGGAAAGAGAAAAAAAAAATAAATAGAATCAGGGAGCTCTCATTAGCAACCCTGAGCAAGCGCCTCCAAGTACATGCAGCAGAGCAATGAAACCCCAACCATCCCATCTCAAGTCAGCAGCATCTGGGTTTGGTTTTCAGAAGATGAAGAGAAGAGTGAGGAGGAAGGTGAGGACAAAAGGAAGGTGGCCCAGCAGTGCTGGGTGGGTGAAGCTGCTGTTATCACACTTTTTCAGCCAGCTCTGGTTGTTCCCCTGCAATTCCAGGCACTTTTGCAATTCATTGAATCACGAAAAAGAGACCAAGCTGGGGAGGTTGATCTGTAACTACCTCCTGAAGTGACACCCTGAGCTCCCCAGAGAGAAAGCAAAGACACACCTGCATGGTTTAGGCAGGATTTTTTTTTTGTTTCCAAGGTGGAAAATAAATAGCCACCAAGCTTTGCATTAACAAGTCATTTGTCCCTGCCAGGGGACGGCCCCCTTTGCTTCTCCAGCATGAACTACTTCTGCCAGGAGCTCTCAGATCTGTGACTTCAAAGCTGCCGGCAGAGTGCACATGATGAAAGCCTGAGGAGCTGATCTGAAGCTCCAGCAACTGCAAGACCCCTAAAGCAAAGTGTGCAAAGGGGCTTTTTAAAAATATTATTATTATTATTTCTTCTCCTGGATGTCAGGGAGAAGGGTTAAATACTACAAGGACCTGTAAAGGTTCAAGGTTGGGAGTTATCTGGGTCTGTAGGCAAACTTTGGTAGGGTCCCTTCCAACCTTTACCATTCTATGATTCCAGGGGTTGTGTGACAATGAGAATAACTTAAAGAGTTAAGCCTAGACCTGAAAAATCAAAGCCTATTTAGAACAAGTAAAGTACAGGGAGCTCAGGTCTATCCATCCCCTTGCTGCAGCTCACCTCTGATAGCCTTCGATCGTGTGCGTGCTCTCTTATCATCATTTTCTAAACTCATCTGGAATGAAAAGAAAAAGACAATTGTTGCAAGATAACAAGAAAAAAAAAAAGTTGTTAAAAAGGACAATCTCACGTGTGGTTGTTGCTCAGTGTAAATACCCAGGTGGCAGGGAAATCTCTCCCGTGTGTTTGAGATGGAGATTTCTTGCATCGATTTTATTGCTCACTCTTTTAGTGCTCATATTAAAGAAGCTTAAATTCATTTCCACATCCTGGAACACAACAAGCACTCTCTTCTGGGTGGGTACAACAAAGGGACAAATGCTCGGGTGCCATGGTGGAAAAGGGCTGCATCTGGGAGGTTGTTTGTTAAGAGCAGAACTGATTTCTCTGGGTTTACATCACTAGGTGAGTACGCAGACCACATTCAGAAAGCTGTGAATACACAGCCCAGCTGGTATCGTGCCCAGGAAGGGCAACTTTCCATGTAGTGCCCTAAAGAGCAACATCTCCCCTCTGCTTAAATTTGACACAAAGAGGGTTGCATCTAAATAACCCCTGCAACGTGGACATCAAACAGGAGGGTCTGCAGGGAATACGGCCATGAATAAGTAACATCGGGGACTTCAAAGTGCTTGATATTAATTAAACATCACAACATGCCACAAGGTAGCAGAAGGCTGAAGTGCAGCCACCTCTGGGGTGCAGAGCAGGCTCCTCACCCCAGCATTGGGATGAGGGGGGAGCTTTGAAATCAGGCTGTGCCTGGAGGTGGGGGCCACTGACCCATGGTCCTCAACACCACAGCTCTGTGGTTTGGAAACCCCTCCAGGGATCATAGCGACTCCACCCCTGCCCTGGGCAGCCCTGGACAGCCCTGGACAACCCTTTAAGGGAAGAAATTATTCCCTCAGCTCCAACCTAAACCTCCCCTGGGTCAGCTTGAGGCCGGTTCCTCTCCTCCTGTTGCTTGTTTCTTGGAAGAAGAGACTGACCCCCAACTCACTAGAACAATTGACACCACATCCCCATGTACACCTTGGAACCCCTTCCTGATGGTTGCTGCTTGCAGCCCCCCAGCAGAAGGGGCCAGGGGTCCTCATCCATCATCCTCAAAGAGCACACTACTTGTTTTGGGCCCCTCTTATACCCCCATGAAGATTAGGGGTGGCAAGAAGGGAGTGAGGGAGGCTGGACAGACAGGGATGGAAGTGCCCAGTGGATGGGGCACAGCAGCTAAGAGCCACCTCAAAGGGGAGGACTGAAATCTCCCCCCCAGACGCCTTTCTGCCTCCCACTGCCACCCTTCAGAAACACAGCGTTAACACACAATGATTTATGTGACTTGTTAGACAGGGAGAGCAGAGAGAGGGGATTAAAAAAAAATAGAAAAGAAAAAAGAAAATGAAAATGAAAACCTGGAGCAATTTATGCGCCCTGTCAGCATTCAGCTCGTGGCACCGCAGTGTTGTGCTCCACGCTTATTACAATCTTCCCAATAACACAGCAGACAATTACTATAATTTCTATTTTTAAAGCCCTGGTTCCCCGTGGACCAATGGCTCACGGTTAAAGCGTGGAGAGGAGCAGGTGTCAAAGGGACTTCATTACATTTATGAGCCTTTCAACAGCGGGGCCGATACCAGCCCTCGCTGGGAGCCTACCTCCCACCAAAAGGGGGTTTCAGAGAGGGTTTTTTGCTTGCTATTCTTCCCCCCCCCCCCCTTTTTTTTCCCCTTTTCCCCCCTCTTTTTTCATTTTTCCTTTTTTCTCCTTCTATTTTCCTTTTTCTTTTTTTCCTTTTTCTTTTTCTCTCTCTTTATTCTTCCACCCCCCACTTTTTCGTTTTTCCTTTTCCCCCTCTTTTTTCCTTTTTCCCCCTTCTATATCCTTTTCCCCTTTTTTTCTTCCCCCCTTTTTTTCCTTCTATTATCCTATTTTTTCCTTTTCTTCCCCTCTTTTTTTCCCCTCTTTTTCTTTCCCCTCCCTTTTTTCCCCTTTTTTTTTTCTTTTTGAGTTTTCCCACAGAATTCATAGAATCATTATGACAAGAAAGGACCTCTAGATCATCAAGTTCAACCTTCATCCCAACATCTCTCTCTCCACCAGCCCACAGCCTCAAGTGCTACATCTACTCGTTTTCAAAGCCCTCCAGGGATGGTGACTCCACCCCCTCCCTTGCAGCCTGTTCCAGGGCCTCACCACTCTCTCAGGAAATAATTTCTTCCTAATATCCAATCTAAACCTCCCCTGATGAAACTTGAGGCCATTTCCTCTTGTTCTATCATTAGCAAATTGGGAGAAGAGACCAACACCAGCTTGGCTACACCCTCCTGTTGGGTAGTTGTAGGGAGCAATGAGGTCTCCTCTCAGTCTCCTCTCCTCCAGACTGAACAGCCCAAGTTCCCTCATCCTCTTTCCACAAAGCATGCACGTGTTGGGCTGCTGCCTTGGCAGTATGGCTTTCCTGCAGATAAATTATTCAAAGCAGCAGAGAAGGGCATGCTGAGGGAAGGGGGAATGGGCACTGGGCCGGCTCTGGCCAAAAAAAAAACCCCTTACACACACACAGAAAAGACTAGGACCCTGTGGGGAACAGTGAGAAAAACACAGAGCAAAACTTCAGTGGTCTTCAACCTGCCCTCCAAGGACAGACAGGTGAGAAGGGCTTAAGCTGCTTATCTATACAATGGGAAGATCCCATTTTGTCTTCAAAAAAGGAAAATAAAATCAGGTATCACATCTGAGCACCTCCTAAAGTAATTCCTCACATTGTTTTTGACACCACTTTCAAGCCAGGATCAAATATCTCAGGAAGAAGGGAGCACAATTGGTCACCAAACTTGGTCACCACATGGGCAAGGGAGACAGGAGCCACACAGAGCAGGGACAAACCCGACCATGCTGAGGACTAAAGGATGGAAAAGCCAATTAGGCTGCCTTGCCTGGCCTACTGTAGAAAGCAGCCTCTAAATTCAAACAAAAAAAAATGCCAGAACTACATTATTAGGGTTTTTTTCCCCCCATAGGGAAGACGCTGTTACTGGGTTAGAGAACTCAACATGGCCCCACTGCTGTGTATTTCAAATGTTTCATTTACAGCACCACAGGGATGGGGTGGGTCTGCACATCCAGACTGATTTCTACCACCAAGCTCCTTTTCTTAGCTTAAATCAACAGCAGCATCACCCTCAAAAAAAAAAAAAAAAAAATTTACATTTTTTTAAACCCACTTTTTCCCCACCAAAGTGCAGAAACACCAGGATAAAAAAAAAAAAGAAAAAAAAAAGAAAAAAATCCATTTCTGAGCTCAGCCCCTGCTCCTCCCAGGCAACTTAAATTAACTGACGTGGCCATTACTGCACTTCTGGAGCCTCTGTGGTTATCAGGCTCAGATGCATGAAGGTTACATGAAACCACTGTCCTTTATTGTTTGTCTCCGTGGTGAGAAGCCCTCTAGACAGATCGTTTTAAACGGGAAATTTCAGGTCACATAGTGCATGTTTGCAGTCTTGGAGACTGACGGGGTATTTTCATTTGTTCTCTCCCATGCTCGCATAATAGCCAGGCTGAGAAGCTACCCCCATTTCCCTCGTATTATTTTAACTCTGAATGGCAAAAGAAAGCAATCAGAAAGGAAACCTGCAAATAAATTACTGCTAACAGATGAGAAACCTCAGAGAGTGTCAGTCCAGCTAGAAAAGACAGAGGTGGAATCATCTCATCCTCACCTTATCGGTGGATTATCTCACAAATGAAAGCATAATTGGTTGTGGGGGGGCAACGGTTGGATGAGATGATCTCCAGAGGTGCCTTCCAACCCCCACCATTCTGCAATACTGTGAAAATAAGCATCTAAGATCATAAGCAGGTTTCTTAACCCAGTGCCACGGGACAATGCACTGGAAAGGACCCTGGGTTGGGTCCCAGGGTACCCCCTTCAGGATTCAGCTCCATGCTCTGCCACTGACAGTCAGGGTAACCTTGAGATCATCACTTCATCTCCAGGGGCCTGTTTTTTATAGAATAAAATCATTCAGCTTGGAAAAGCCCCTTGGGATCATCCGGTCCAACTATCAGCCCTACTCTACAAAGTTCACCCCTAAACCATGTCCCTCAAACCCACATCCAAACATCCCTTAAATATACCCAGGGTTGGGGACTCAACCCCCTCCCTGGGCAGCCTGTTCCATGCTCTGGCTACTCCTTCAGTAAAAGATTTTTCCCTAATGTCCTGTCTGATTCTCCCTGGAGCAGCTGGAATCCATCCCCTCTTGTTCTGTCACTAATGACCTGTGAGCAGAGCCCAGCACCAGCCTCTCTCCAATGTCCTGTCAGGTGCTGTAGAGTGATGAGGGCTCCCCTCTGCCTCCTCTTCCTCAAGCTGCAGTCCCACTTCAATTGCTCCTCATCAGATTTATTCTCCAGCTCTGTTGCCTCCTCTGCACAGGCTCCAGCACTTTTATATAGCTTCTCCCTAAAGGTGTTTTGATTCAGGAGCAATTTCCTCACCATGGTTCGCCCCACACTAAGGAACCTCCCAACACAACCAAAGAAACTATCCTAACCATGCCCTCACTAGTCTGCAAACATAAATTAAAGAGTTTCAGACAGGTAAACACAGCAAGACAACCTTACAACATGAATTTTCACAGCTTACTTACTTCACCTCTAACCATCCCACTCTGCTGCCGAGGCTGCGGCAACACAGCCCCGGGACCAGCGACGTGGAGCTGAAGTTTCATTTTATGGAGTACCCACAGGGTTGATATTTTTGCTTTTTTCTTCTTCTTCTTTCCCATCAACACACACACATCTTTGCTGATGGAAAACCGAGGTGCTAACATCAAATCCACGGAGCCTCCCCCATGCCCAGGTGTGCCAGGGCTTCGACAGCTCGATGCAAAATACACCATTAAAGGCCGTGCTGCAATTCCCCATGGTCAGCAGTAATACTTTAGATGTATTCAAGAGCACCACAGAGCTCAGAGAAAATAAACACGCTGAAAAAAAAAAAGCCTTCAGATGGACAAAGGGAGGTGAGGATTCAGCAGGAATATTTCTTTTACGCTGAAAGCCACAGAGCTTCCATCAGCGCTTATTTGTGGATATAGTGAAATGCCATTTGCAAGAAGCTGTGTCTGAGCTTGAGAGGGACAGAGCCTCTATTTTTAGTTAAAAAAAAAACAACAACCAAACAAACAACTAAATTTGCCTAGCAGGAGGAGGAAAATGCCAGAAGAAGTGACATTTTTCCTACAGAATTGTTGAAAAGTGGATTTCTACTTGGTTTTTCCCCAGTTCTAGATCCAAAAAGTCCCTCTTTTAGCCCCTCAAGGGAAAAGGCAGCACTGACCACCCTAATGAGGCAGGACCCACCACACCTCTACCTTGGCTGTGCAGAAGATGGTCCAAACTCCTGCAATCTCTTTTCAGGGTGGGGTTCAAAGCCAGGAAGAGGAATGGGAGGGAAGAAGGATGCTGTGTAGGAAGCCTCCACCATCACCAACTTTGTCCCAGCAAACTTAAGCTCTGCCCAGGGATGGAGCTACTCCCTTCCTACCTAAGGATCACTTCAGGTGCAGCTGAGTGCAGAGTATGGG
Source organism: Ceyx melanurus (assembly GCA_024611195.1). Classification (NCBI taxonomy): domain Eukaryota; kingdom Metazoa; phylum Chordata; class Aves; order Coraciiformes; family Alcedinidae; genus Ceyx; species Ceyx melanurus. The sequence continues at coordinate 35,345 of JANHGL010020364.1, forward strand.
GCAAATCAAAGCCAAGCAGCAGAAATGTTCTGATTTCTTCTCCCTCTGTTTTTGTTTGTTTGAAGGACTTTTCCCCACCTCATGAGGAATCCCCCACCCTTGGCTGAACATGGGTGGAGAGACCTGGAGCTGGGTCTCCAAATTTCTCCTGCTTGTCCTCTGCAAATTGTCACGACATTACCAGTCATTATAAAAAAAAAAAAAAAGAAGAGGGTTTAATCCAACTGGATCTCCTCTAGATGTTAATTTAAAAATAATAAATAAATTAAATGGGTGAAGGGTGATGGAGGAAAAAAAAATACCCTTGATCAAGAGCCTGCATTTACTTTCAAATAAATAAATAAATAGGCTCAATAGTAGCTCCCAGCTGCTATTTTATAACCTCGCTCCAAGGATGGGATTTGTTAGAGTTCGGGCTTTGTTTTGGGTTTTTATTCACCCCGCCTCTTCTTCCTTGAGGGTCTTCCTTGCTGCTTGATTTAAATCCTCCTGACGTTCCACCTATTGTGAGTCCTGTCCTCGGCTGAATAAACCACCGCCTGCCTTTTGCTCTCTGACTGCTTCCAGGAAAGGACACCCTGTGCTGTGTTCTCGGGCTCGGATCGGGGAGGGGGAGGAGGCGGAGGAGGGGAGAGTGGGGAGGAGAATTTTACCTCGACATTTTTAGATGCAAAAAGAAAATCACAGCCTGTACCCACCTCCAATTAAAAACTACAGCTGCACCAGAAGCACCCTCCTGAAGCCATGCTGTCAGTTGGCCTTGCAAGAAGGGTGCAAACGCCTCTTCACCCCCCAAAAAAATCCAACACCCTCCAGTGCCACGGAGGAAGCACCTCCTGAGCACTGATGCTCGGCAGCGACAGCAGCAGTGTCCTCCATGCAAGTGAAGCGGAACCAGAAAAGATGTTCCTGAGCAGCAGG
>JANHGL010020364.1:36365-54834 GCA_024611195.1 Ceyx melanurus
GAGGAGGCAGGGAGGGGGGGCGGGGGGGGGGGGGGGGGGGGGGGGGGGGGGGGGGGGGGGCGGGGGGGGGGGGGGGGGGGGGGGTGTTGGCCACAACCACAGTTGTAGCCTGGGTCTCCACGGTGCCAGTGGTTCCAGTGGATGGACATTCCCCTCTAGACTACTCAGAAGGGCTGCAACACGCGATCCCAGCGCCATTTATTGCACGCTGAAGTGGCTCTGGAAGTGCAAATGGCTCTTACAAGAGGAGGGGTAGGGAGGAGGAAAAAAAAAAAAAAAGAAGAAAAAAAAAAAGCAAACCCAAATCCCCAAGAATAGCAACAATAATTACAAAAAAAAACCCACAACAACAACAAAAAACCAACACCAAAACAAAACAACAACAAAAACAACCCACAGTTTTTCAAGCTCATTGTTTTCAAGCTTGGTAATAAGCTGCTTTTTTTTTTTTTCCTAAGATTATCCTCAAATGGCACAACACGAGGCAATCACTGAAGCGAGCTCTGTGCAGGGCTCGTTGCATGGACATGAGTTCTGGTGGCTGAATCAACACCAGCCCTGCCTGTCCTAACAGCAGCAACAGCCTGCCTGCTACTCAGTGGTACCCTCAGCTAGCTGACCACAGGAGAACAGAGAAGATTTGGGAGAGAAAAGCTCATTTTCCCCACCAGCCACCGTGCTCTGGGATGAGGGCAGCAGACACGGCCAGCTCCGCGCTGAGAGCGCCTCAGAGATCTCATTTCAGACCTGTCAAGAGAAATTTTATCCCACTCCTGGACTTCCTTAGAGGCAGAAAAATAAATAAGTAAACGTGCCCCACATCCCATTGTCCTTCACCGCTGTGTATCCCGTGGATTACGAGCTGTAACTGCCATGAAAAACGACATTTGAATGCAACTGGCATTTACGAGCGCACGTGCGAGCACGAGAGCGTGCAAGAGGTTAGAGGGGGGCTGAGACCTCTCTCCCCCCGTCCACGAAGTAAGAGATACACAATTTTCCAGGCCTAAGCTAGATTCTACCTGGATTTTAGGAAAAAATATCAGTGCAGAAGCGTTTTTCTTTTCTGCCATGCAAATAAATACTTTTTTAATTGGGCTAAATGGGTTTGAAACGAGGCGTGGGGAGCAACACGACAGCCAACATCCTCCTCCCCTGTTCCCATGCCAAGTTTAATTGAGCTTTTATACTCAAAGACAAGGATTCATCTATCACTTGCACACCTCAGGTGGACAGGCTCTATCTTGCAGCTCGAGATGCACAGGATTGGGCCCTTGGGTACCCCTGACTTCCCACAGTGTGACTTTGTGAGCCTGGCTTTGCAGAACCAGCACTGCCACCACCAAAAGCTCCCCAGATCCTGCCCCCTTCTCCATCTCCTCCTTTTGCCCCCCAAACCAGTCACTCATAAAACCACAGCTAAGAAGAGCTGGGGGCTGCAAGAAACAGTTCCTATTAGCACAGTGCTCAGCAGGGGCAGAGCGTTAGAGAAGCACCAGGTAGCAGGAATATTACCTTTTGTAATCATTGCTTTATTAACATACAACAGTCTTATTAAATCTAATCTAAGTGCTTATTTGGCAGGTTCAATAGAAAAACCTTAATTGAGCTGGTTTTAAATATAGCAACAACTGCTTACTCTGCTTTCTAAGAAGGTGTGAGCTTTCCTGGTGACACTGGCAGCTGATGGCTTGTTAGTGAAGAAGGATGGGTTGTTTGTTTGTTGGGTTTTTTTTAAGGGTGGATTTTTGCTGGCTGGGGGGTTTCCCAGAGCTCGGTTGATTTGGGGTTACAGGAAGAGTTGGTAACATCAGTCACCCAAGGAGAGCTTCCTCTACCACCCAGCTGGATCCACCCACCCATCTGAGTTGGTCCCTGGCTACAGAGAGGCTAAAACAGGATGGGAAGTGCTATTTGTGTAACGAGCAGCCCAGTTCTGTGCTTAATTAAAGCTTCCGAAGCTGCTGGCAGGGAACATGCCAGGAGGTCTGACAGCCTTGGCTGCACCTCTTTCATCAGCCACAGCTGCAGCAGTAAATGGGTGGCTCTGTTGACCCCCCCCCACGAGCTGCCTGGGATCCCAATGGGGGATGAATAACTCACTTGTCTCTTCCAAAGGCACCGGGGCTTCACCTGGCACATGAGGGGCTTCTTCCGAGCAGCCGGCGCCTTGGAGAAAGGGTCTATTTTAACCAGGCTGGGGACTGACCTAAATACCCAGATCTGAGCCGTCCTTGAAGGATGGGACTGGAGAGGAAGGGGAGGATTTAAATATCTGGACACAAAGCCAAATCTTGCCAGCTGGAAGCCCTCTCTGCCTGGATTCACTGTGCAGAAGGTTTGTCCATAGCTAGAAGACAGAGAATTCCAAGTCCTGCCCATCACTTTGGGTACCAGAAAGGTACCATCCCCCCCAGGACCACCTGGTCCATTTGGGATGGAGCAGCACATGGCCAGCACATGGGGTGGGAGATCACTATACCAAAAAACTACACTTGTAGAGGACCAGGAGTCTCCTGCTCACCTTGATGGTTGTGCCGTGCAGGCTGGCGGCTCCCTCGCAGCTGCTGATCTTCTCTCCACAGGTCCACCTCTGATTCAGCAGCTCACCCCGAAACTCATTTTCTGGGGAAGAGAAAGAGGAACAAGGGGTCAGAGACAGAGAATCTCCCAGCATCCCATCAGCAGCACCAACTTGAGGTGAAAATACCTTATTTATTCCCTGCCTGCCTTCTTTCATGGCCATACAAATCCTGTCGGAGGGTCTCCATGCCCTCAGCAGGAACCCAGGGTGCCATGCCAAGACCAAGAGCCCCAACTATGAAGAATTTCACTCTTGACCTACCCCAAGAACAACAATGATGCTCAACTTGATCCTTAGTTGGAAGACACAGTACAAACACTGAGTGTCACTGGTGGGCTGGGCAAGGCAGCTGCCAGCACCACATAGTGCCCATGGAAGATGGCAAACAGCTTCTCCTTTATACCCTCTTCTCTTTTCAGAGATGAAGTTAATTTTTAATCTTTCACAAAAATTCATACAACTATAGGGGTGGATGGGAACTGCCAGCTGGGCATCACTGAGAGCAGAGTGAGGTCCCCACAAAGGTTTCCTTGAGAGCCCACAGTGACATCTGTATTTGGGGAGTGGGTCACTATGGTGATACACAGCAAAGGGTGAAAAACAAGGGTCTTGAAGTTCAAGCTCCCAGACAGAGCTGCTTTGGGAGCAAGGGAGAGCAGGCAGAGAATAGCTTCCATCTGAAGAGAAAGACTATGGGAATTCTACACTTCACAAGCAGATTCTTGGCACTTGCCCTTCATCTAACACAACTTTAAATGTCTTCAAGGGGCCAGCACCAGCTCTGCCACAAACAGAAGCATCTGCAGCAACTGGGCCAGTGTGGAGAAACTGCTGTGGAGCAGTTGCATGGCACAATTTCCCCCACCATACAGTTATTGCTCATGGCAATGAGATGAAGAGCATTTGCCCCCAGGCTCCAGCCTCTGGTTCCCCAGTTTCACAGCTCACCCTGGCAAAGCAACATCAGTTTGGATGCTGGTATCATGAGCCTCCCCCTCTCATCTTTAATTGCAGCTCCCTCTGCCACTGAATAATTTACTGCCTGTTCCCTGAGTCTTGCTCCAGTCATTCCTACCACCAATGCAAAGGACCAAGGAGAACATCCCTGAGAAGGAGACATGTGAGGAGCTACACCCTGGGCAGAGGCTTCATTCCCTCTGCCTTCCTTGACTCATGTTTCTATTACTGGGGTGATGACAAGGAAAGCTGGGAGAAGACTCCCACACACTAAAGGCAACCTGTGGGAGAGGGTGTTTCCAGCAGTGGAGAACTAGCTGAGTGTTTAGGACACCAGCTGAGCAACTCTGGATCTGTTCTGCCACAAAGCAGCACTTAAGAAAGCACAGAAACCAGCAGAGGAATTTATTCCTCCCCTGCCTGTGTCTGTTCTCCATCTCCAGAATAACCAGTATAACCCCACAGTGCTCTTGCAAGAATGATTACTTTGAAAGACTGGGATAATTTGATCCTATGGTGATGCACAATCCAACTTAGTGCTTAAAGATAGATGACCATGAAAGTCACCTTCATGTGTTTGTCCTGAAACCAGGAGGGCAGGTATCTCCAGGTATCACAGGAGAAACATCTCTGTTGGAGACCGTGCTCCAAACCCAGTCTGGAGCACCGTGTTTCAACCTGGATCCACAGAAAAGGCACAGGATTTGGAAACTAAAACCATGAGTTGCTGAAATGTTATTCTGCTCTGAGTACAGGGAGCAAGGAGGCAGATGGTCAGGCAGATAAGGAAAACCAAGATAAACATAGGGGGAAAAAAAAGAAGAAACGGACAGAAGAGAGGAGAACAGAGAGAAAAAAAAAACTAAACCACCCAACAAAAATCACAGCAACCATCAAAGAAGAAATAAAGATGCTTCTATAGCACATTCATAGGGGAGTAGAGCCTGTCTGCTTATCTGAAGCATTTCCCTGAGCATCCTTCTCCCAAGCAGGGTGTTTTAAAGCAAGAGTATCCTCACTAGATGCAGAAGGGGCAGGAGAGTGGGTTAAACAATAGAAACAATAGATCCTGGGTGTAAGAAAATGCCAAAGATAGCCTGGAAGATTTTCAGAACATCAGGAGGTCCCGAGATTCAACCCCAAGGAGGAAAAAAATAGCAAAATACAAACACACTTCTCCTCTTCGGGACTGTTTTGCTCGTGTCTGCTTAAGTCACAGGCTAAGGGTGAGCTCTGGAAGCTCCCACGGTAAATCTGGCCCAAGATGCCAATTTCTCCTTGCCACAGACCCCATCCTAGCTTCCTTTCTCCTTGCCTTCATCCCTGTGAGCAAGAGAAGGGAAAGGGGTTGTTTGTGGGGTGAGGAGCCTCAGCCAGGCTGAAGGTGTGTTGGCAGCACCAGCTCAGCACCTGTCCCTCTGCCCAGCCCTGTTTGGGTGGCCAAGGCAGCTCCATCAACACACAAATCACATTTCCTCCATGCTGTGCTGCTTCAGTGCATCTTGTCTCCAGAGAGGATCAGCTTGCACTGCTGGCTCTGCCCTTTCCACCTCTCCTCCAGACCCTGGGTTCAGCAGAAACACAACTCTCTGGGCATGTGAAGGACACTTCTTTTAACCTCTACCTGGACCACCCAAGAGGACATGTGGGATATTGCCTTAAATGTGAGGTTTTGCCCCTGGGAAGTAGAACCAGAAGGAAACAGCACATTTTGGGCTCCCTTCCTGGCTGGCATTTAGATGCTCAGCTGGTCTGGTAGATCACTGCTTCACATCCCAAAGGAATTCACCAGCTTTCCCCCTCCTGCTCTATCCATGGTACCCACCATCCAGTCAGGACTAAAAGGTCCCTCAGGCTGCTTTTCCCCATCAACATTTATGACAGTCTACCACCAAAAAAACAGTGTATCCTCTTCCAAATAAGTTCTTTCACCAAAACCTGAATCTATTTGTCCCTATTTGTCTTTCCTCCAGAAGAAGCTACAGAGAAAAGTCCCCTGTGAACCAAAGCACTCTGAGTTGTGCAGAATCCTATCCAAAGAGAGCAAATTCAGTGAAACTTTTGGGTCACCCTTACTGATCCAAACAAGGAGAACTAGGAACTTGGATGGGAGACCACACACAATTAAGGGTGTTTATCAGACATGGGTGTATTTTACTTGCCCTTCCCAAAGAGGGAAGAAAATACTGATTCACCAGAGGAAAAAAAAAAATTAAATTAAAGATGAATAGGCAATGAGGTAGGAGACTGCAGGAGAGGGCTGCCAGCTCCTTATGGTGCCAGGGGAGCCCCACTTAGCAGCACCACCCTGTCCCCAAATCCACACAGAGGTTACATGTGCTATGGCAAAGGGATGGGGTGGGAGATGGGCTCCATAGAGAAACCATGGGGGTGAAGACTTTCTTCCTCCTAAGATGCATCACTGCATATTTAAGCTGAAAGACTAGAAGAAAAACATATACATCTTCATTTGCTCCCCTCAAGTGTGAGAGAAGAAAAAGAGGAAGATTTTTTCTCATCCTTGTCCAGACACATTTTTCAGGGGAAAGCTAAACCCTGTGTTAACAAGGCAGCAATGTGCTGAGAACAGGCTGGGTTCTTCAGTGTCCCACCAAACAACACAGGCTCACTTCTTACAGCAAATAAAGAACCTGAGGGGACCCTTTGGACTCCACCTTTCACTTGAATTAAAAATAAAATTTCAAATCCAAACTGTATGTTCTCCAGGCTGCAGAAGCCACCTGTGGGCATTCCCACCCCTCTGCACTCTTGCTGGCTGATCCCCAAGCATTGTGTAGCACATCACCCACACACACTGCTCTCTAAGGCTACTGGACAACACCTAGAACAGGATTTGCTCTCCTGAGTGGCCCCAAACCCACGGTGCAGTGAGGGCTTCTCTTCCAGTAGGCGATGTGAGTTCAGTTCAATTTCAGCACCACTGAACCCCCTCTGAGCCCTCGGGACTTAGCACAGCCCAACCCAACCAGAAGCATAGCTAATTGCCCCACGATTCTGCCCAACCCTTGCCAAGAAAAGACTCCTCTGATCTGATCCCTGCACAAGTTGCTGCATTTCAGCCTTCACACAGGCAGCAGCTCAGCAGCTATACATCAGGGGGCTTTCTTTCCCCCCCCCTACAATAAATGCATTAAAACTTCTATAGGGATCAGAACACACCAGAAAAAGTAGGACCCAGAGAACTGAGCAATTCTTCTCCATGCTTCTGATGCCAGGAGCTTTGGCTTAACCCCCTCTCAAGGCACAGAAATACCATCTATTCAATGCAATTATCACTGTTTACCACGGCATGGCTACGTTCAGGGCTGCAAATTTCCCTTCCCAAACATGCATTTAATTTAAGATCTAATACCGGATGTTAATTGTATATTGCACAGCAAATGACTGATCATTAAAACATAATAATTGAGGTTTAACAGCTGTGTAATAGATATTACATCTCATACTTATCAGCAAATATGATTTAATAATCAGTTAGGATGGGATGTATGGATGGGAGATGGAGCATGGCTGGTTAGATGGGGGGTGGGTCGTTGGTGTTCACTTGCTGATCTAAAGATACTTTTCCTTAGCAGGTTTGGAAAGATTGGCACTCACAGAATCCCAGCATGGCGAAGGTGGGAAGGAGCTCTGGAGATCATCTGGTGCCACCCTCCTGCCCAGCAGCACAGTGTCCAGGAGGGTTTGGAATCTCTCCAGAGAAGGAGACTCCACAACCTCTCTGGGCAGCCTGGCACAGGCTCTGACATCCTCACACCAAAGAACTTTGCCTCCCGCTCAGGTGGCACCTCCTGGGTTCCAGTTGGTGCCCCTTGTCCTGTCACCACTAAGGAGAGTCAGGCCCCATCCTCTTGCCCTCCAGGTGCCCTTTAGCTCTTGCTCAGCATTGATCAGCTCCCCTCTCAGGCTGCTCTGCTCCAGGGCTCTCAGCCTGGCCTGGCACAGAGATGCTCCAGCCCCTCAGCATCTTCCCAGCCTCTGCTAGATTCTCTCCAGTAGCTCCTGGTTTCTCTTGAACTGGGGATCTATCTCCCACTGCTCCCATCCCCTGACTCCATCATCGCACTGACCCCTCTTACAACCCCAGGGCTTGTTGTTCCTCATCCCCCCTGGTCCCTCCCTGCCCCAGGTGACCATTGAGAGACCCAACAGCTCATCCTACCTGTGGGCTGAATTTCTGATCCCGTGGTCCCAATGAACACAAAACAACAGCTTCATCCACTGTGCTACAGAAACTCATGCAGCGACATCAAAGGTTATGAGATCTGTGATGCATACTCTGATCTTTTTCTCTTAGCCAAAGGGAAGGATTTGATTTCAGCAGGATCAAGCCTTCTCATGCTTTCACTGCCCGTGGATGTTTGCAGCACAGCACACATTGCTAACCCACTAAGGAACCAGCTCAGGACCAGCACAGCTCAGAAGTGTTTGCTGCCACTGCCAAGGACAACCCTGCTCAGTCCTGGGGTCTGAAGGTTCTCCATCTGTGGTTCCTGGGGGCACAGAAGAGGGGAGCACCAAGGTTCTTATCTGGCTATTCAGAGGGGAAGAGGACAGGTCATTGCTATCACAATGCTAGTGTTTCTTCACATCCAGCCATAAAAATATACCACCCTCCTTCTAGGAACTCCTGCAGCACCCAGGGGCCAGCCACCAGCCTAGGAACCATCCCCTACCTTGACATCCTTCTCCATCACTGCATGAAGCACAAGTGAGTCATGTCCTCCTTGCCAGCCCCATGTCACGTCATCTCTTGGCTCATCCTGCTTTTGATGCCATCAGCTGTCACCTCTACAATCCTCTCATCCATGCCAGCTCATGCTCTGCCCTTTGCTACCTGGTGTCTTTGGATGCTTTGAAGCTATCTTTGCCAGGTCCTTGATGGGAAAGGGATGATTCTGGGATGACTCTGACAAGACACGGAGCAACTGGCTTAATCACAATAAAATTCAGGTTTCCCAAAGGTGAGGACATGTTGTGATAGAAAGGGAAGAAGCACCAAACCCCCTTCAAAGGAAAGCAAAGTCCTCAGCAGTGGGTTAAAGATCCTCCAGGAGTAAGGCATGGACATCACCATGGGGCTCAACATCCCCAGGTCCCCTTGACAGCTAAACTGCCATCCTTCACCCTTCATCCTCTCTCCACCCCTGCCCAGCAGCTCTGCACACAGCCATGAAGAGCTCAAGGGAAGGACCAACATTTCACCCTATTTCTCTGTGCCACACAGCACTACAGAAGCCACAGTATTCAGTTCACCTACAATAAGAAAGAAGCAAATGAGGTTACAAGTTCTCCTCATTAAGAGCAATATTCATGCTCCAGTGTTCATGGCCAGTTAATAAGACCTTTTTTATTAGAGTCTTTTTTCTTTTCCTACACTACCCAGCTCTGCAAAAGGTAGAAGAGAAGGGTGGGTTTCACCTTTCATCATCCTTGTATACTCTAAGGGAGGAAGAAATACCACATGCCCACAGTGGCACTGCTATCTGTGCATTGTTTTGAAGTATACTGATCAAAAAGAACGAAGAGTGAACACTGGTCAACATGCCATCTTCCCCCAGCTCCTTGGGGGAGCTGTCAAATGTCAAAGCCCAAAGATGCTCTGAGTGTGGCAAGAAAAACCACAAACAAGAGGGAAAACGAAGTGATTAAGTTCTCCACAGGAAAATCCCATTAGGGTTTCTAATGCTCAAGACAACCCATACATGAGGAAAAACTTCTTTAGTGTGAGGGTGTTGGAGCTTAGCCCATGCTGCCCAGAGAGGTTGTGGAGTCTCTTTCTCTGGAGAGATTCCAAACCCCCCCGGGTGATGGGATCCTGAGCCCCCTGCTCTGGGTGTCCCTGCTGGAGCAGGGGGGTGACACTATGTGATCCCCAGAGCTCCCTTCCAACCTCTGTGATAACATCAGGGTGCAAAAAAGCTCTCAGCCAATGCTGACCCCTCCAACCTGAAAGCAAGACCTGAGCTGGGGGTGTCCCTGACTCTCTCCTTCACCCTGCCAACCACCAAGAGCTGCCCAAAGTGTCAATCTTCTTACTGCAACAGCAGGAACTTCACCCGAGTCTCCTCTCCAAACATGCTGGAGTCTGAACAAGACAAACAAAACAACTGAAAACAAACAAAAAAATTCAAACAAAATGAAATCATTACCAAGCAAGCCCTGACTTATCATGAGTGTCAGTGGCCCCTCTTCTGCTAGGCTCATCCACACCCCAGGCTTCATCTCCAGCCTCCATCCTTTTGTGCATGCAGAGCGTGCCCTGCTCAGCAACATTCACCTGCCCGTGCCCAGCACGTGTGCAAACAGGCGTGTAATGTGCCAGGCACGCAGGAAAGCATCTCCAGGAGACAGGATGGTGCTTCTTTCTTCTTGCACATTTCCCTCATTATTTGGTTCTAATTTGGCTTTCCCGGTACCTTCTCTATTCAATAAAAGCCAAATGCAAACCGCGTCCCTTCATCTCCCAAACAGCAGCTCACTGCTGAGAAAATAATATAGATGTAACTTCCAGCATCACACACTTTCTTTTCCATTTATATGCAAATGCCGACCTTTCACCCAAGCTGTCTCAAAGAAGTATTTCCTTAAAAATGCAAATAGCACCTTGCAAGCAGTTGCTCTGGCTGAGGCTTTCTTATATTATTATTATTATTTCTTTTAACCTTAGCGGCGCTGTAAAACACAACTGCTAAACTGCACCCCAGTAATAATTACTTTTCATACCAAACCGAAAGCCACCGTGGAGCCCGTGTGTCGAAACACCAGCAGGAGAATTCAGTGCAGATGAATTTTGAGAGATGGGTTTGGATGAGCCTGTCTTGGGACAAGGGGAAGAAAGCAGCTCCAAGATATGTTGCTGCTGAAGGGATCGATCTGATGGCTTAGGGTGAGGTTACAAGAGCATCTCCTGGTTTGTAAAACCCTTCCCGTGGTGCTGCTGACACACAGGAGTTCTCAGGAAGGGGGAAAACCCACCTGAGTAAGCTGGGTTGAGCAAAAGAGCATGTACACTGTCATTGCTGGTGTTGGACATGGATGTCCTTGCCCACCTGAGGTTGTGTGGGCACACTCAGTGCATCTGTGCTGCACAAAGGGGATCTGGGCAGCATTAGGACTCTGGAGGCTGAAGATGAATGGTAAGAAGGGTGGCTGAACATAAAGCCAGTGGAGAAGCAGCCACAATGAGATGATGGATGCAGAGGAACCCAGATTAGGGGATTTCAGCTCCAAGACCCACCCCCTAGTTCACCTCTCCTTCTCCCAGCTGTTGAGAGAAGGGTTAAGCTCTGATGAAAGCAGTGTGGAGATGCTCCCACTTCCACTGTGGCCGTGGTCCCACCACAAGCAGCCATGTGCCAGACAGCCCTTGGCTTGCAGGAAGAAACAGGGACAAGGTTGTCCACCCACACGAGGGCACAAGGGGCACAAACCCAACCCAAGCAGGTTGAGGGGTGAAAGGCAGCATCAGCAATGGCTGCAACCAAAGAATCCCCCTTCTCTATACTGACTGCTCTATACTCATCCAGGGAGGTACTCCCAGGATGGATGGATGTCAAAGAGAACAAGTTGGATGCACTGGCTTAGCTCTGGAATCTGACATTTAGTTTGGTTCCATCATCTATATGGAAATCAAGAGAGAAGAGGAAGGAGGAGCGTTTGCAAAGGGGGATATACAAAGCTGCATGCTGCAGGGAAGCCAAGTGTTAAAAGCAAAGGTAATAAATGAAGTTCTTCATAGACAGAAAGTGAGAAAAGCTGTCTATAGGGCAGTGCTCATTCAGCTCAGTGCCAGCTTCTGATCAGCAAGTAACAGATTTCCCCAGGGTGCAGGGAGTGAAAGAAATGGGCCAGGTACAAACTGATCTTTCCTCTATTCATTTTAGTCATATATAGATTTAGCTGCCAATGAGTCTAGTTCCTTCTGGGCTTCAAACCTTCAGAGATACCCCAGTGTCAACTGTCACAGCTCAAGTGAGTCTGAATCTGCTCTGGGGCCTCACCCTCAGCCCTGAGAGGGGGAAAAAAAAAAAAGCTGAAAAAAACCACATTTCAAAACAAACCCCACACTGCTGCCACCCTAAGCTGGGCACACTGAGGCATTGAGGGACACAAACTCTTTTTGCCCTCAGAACAAGACTGGGGTCCATCACCCACTTGAGCAAACGGTGTTGATTTTCCAGATGGAGATTTCTACCAAGTGTGACTCCAGGTCAGGCAGGGGAGGGAGAAACTGCCAGGAAGAGCTGGGCAAGAGGCTGGCAGCGCCTCTGACGTAAAGTTAGATGACTAAGTGGGGCTACTTCCCAGCTGCCAGCTTGTCTTTCCGATATTAAGCCTTTCCTCTCTGCTGCCGTATAAGAAGTGAAAAGTTGACACGTAAGCGTGTGTCAGACGGAGTCAGAGAGACAGAAGCAATAAGGCGTAAAAGGAGGTGAGATCATCGTGCAGCCACAACTCCCCCGGGGTAAGAGGCACCGCTGGCTTCTCAACCCCCCGCCAGCATCCCCTCTCACGGCACAGGCTCAGCACGCTCAAACCAAACCCCTTTCCACACCAAACACCCCCTTCCCGGACCAAGGGCACGCACAGGGGTGCCAGGCTGTGAAACGAGGTGATTCAGCTGCCCCTTCAACATGGTTTTATTAAACCCGAGGCTGCAGGGCATAGTGCGGCTTTGCCCGCAGTAACGCGGAGCAGCCCCCGCGGGCTTAGGTCTCCGCACGCCGCTGGTTTGAAAAGCGGTAGAAATGGCAAATATGTGAAGTTTTGAGCCCTGCTGGCACCGCTCTGAGCTCTCCTGCAGACCCCGTGTCATTGAACTTCAGAGGAGAGTGATGCCTTTCTGTCAGTCTGCTGGCAGCCTGCGCTTGCTCGGGTGGAGGGACAACGAGGAGAGATGGGGCGGCAGCTGGATGCCCGCTGGCAGTGCCCTCCCAGTAGCTTCTCCCAACCCTCTTCCAGCTGCTGGCACGGGATGAGCTCGCTGAGCCGCATCCCTGTTGTCCCAACACGGAGCCGGGAGCAGGGAAAGCCCCAGATGCCCTAGAGGTGCCCTCTCCCTGGACCAAAGATCATCCCATCTGCTGGCAGTGGGAAGTTTGTCTCCTCCCAGTTCAATCCTCCCTCTCCCGACGTGATGTCCTTACTCTTGGTGGGGAAGCAGCCAACCTGCCAGTGCTACTTTGCTGGCACAGCAGCCACCGGCCTCCCCAGCAGCCAGGAACGGGAGGGAGTCAAAAGTTTCTGGGAGATGCAGGAGATGAGTTGACAACTCCAAGCTCCTCTGAGACACCAGAGGCAAAGTTAACTGTTTAGACTGTCTTTTTTTTGTGAAAGCAACAACGTTGCTCCCAGGCACTTTCTTTTACTGGATTTTTTTTTTTTTTGGGGGGGGGGGGGTAAAAAATGAAAATAGAGCAGCTCTCTCCAGAAGGCTGTTAATCCTCTCCTGTCACTCAGGTTCTTGGAGAGAGCATTTCTCTGGGCAAAAGCAGCGAGTTGCTTGCTCACTAATGATATCAAAATACTGAAGACAACAAACAAAAACCTTTAACTCCACTTGCCAGAAGCTTGCTAGATATAAAGCCTCAAACATGGAGGAGAGATGTATGCAACAGCAGAAGAATCTGGGAGACACTCTCATAGCCACATCAGCTTTCAAAGGCATGAACTTCCTCACTGCAGAGAAAAAAAGTGGCTAATTTTGCCCAAGATAACTTCACTCAGAATATCTCCCACCTAAGGCTTTTGATTTCTTAAAGATTATTTTTTTTTCCTTTACACCAAGGAAGGGAATAATGTGTTTTCTCTAATTCCTGCACTTGAGGTGTAGGTTTAGATTGAGTTTAGATTGGACATGTGTCACCCAGGAAGGTTCCTAGTCTCTTAGGCTTCAAATCTAAAGCCCCTTTACATGAATGTTTCCCAAAGCTCTTGGCTGAAAACAGGGAACTTCTCTCAAAGCCCATCTGACACCATCACTTATCCCAGCAGCAGCTTCCCCTTGGAAACTTTGAAGGCCAGACCCAGCCCTGCTACAACATTCAGCCAGCTTTGGCCTTTGAGTTAATTTCCATCCCATCACCTACATAGAACAGGAAAAGCCAGTGCCAAAAGAGGAAAGCTGAAATCTGCATTTAGATGCTAGACCTGAAGCTCTTCCACAAGCATTTGGATGTCCAAGAGCTCAAACAGGTGACTCAAACACAAGCCCTGGCCCTAAACCCATGGCTGACAGACAGACATCACCCTCCACCCAGAGCTGCCTCTCCCTTCACACAGCATCAGGGGCAGGAAAAGAGCTTGGCTCTGAAACACAAGTTAACCAAAGGCAGCGGCTGGGGAGGTTTCTCTGCACAATGTGGGTGTTTCTACACACAGGTAATTGGGTACTCGTTACAAAAACCTTAACAAGCTGCACTCAGGGAGCCTGGAGACAAGCACAAGGCAGAGTTATTCAACGTCAAATTGTTGGTTTTGAGTGATTGTGTAAAAAAAAAAAAAAAAAAAAAAAAAAGAAGAAAAACTCAAAAGTCCTCAGAGTGTCACCTACAGATTTGGCCAGCAATACTTTGGTTTTTAAATACCGTGTGCATGAAAGCTCCCCCTGAGCCATCTCTTGTACCTTATAATAATATTCACCAGGGGATCCTCCTAATGCAGGGTTTGAATCCGTTGCTGTTGAACACACCCGAGCCCTCAGCTCGTAGGGAGCGTTCAGGGCAACGGGAGCTGCTGCTCAGAGACAATTACACTCTGGACCTGAGTGATGCTGAGGAGTAAGAGGCTTCCCCACAAAAAAAACAGGTTTGGGAATGGTTTCAAGCACAGGAACGAAGGAAGTAGAGTCTCTACGGCAGTTTGTATTTAATTAGAGGAAAGGCAGCTTACGCAGCACTTTAGGAAACATATTGTCTTACAGCATATTGGATATTTGTGTCTTAACAGCTCCACGTCGATTGCTTTTCTGGAAAAAGAAGAAAAGGGGGGAGTTTGGGGGGGGGGGGGGGGGGGAAAGAAAGGGGGGCCCTAGGTGGGGGCGGGCCCAAAAGGAGGGCCGTACGCGTGGGGGTAATTGTTGGGGTAAACAAAGGGGGGAACTACGAGATGTTGGGGGGGGGGGGGGGGGGTGGGTAAGAACTGCGTGCCCTAAGTTGTGTCAGCTCCAAAGAGATGCCCGTACTGCTTGGACTAATGTTTGGAGTAATCAAAGGCGTGAACTCATGTATTATGGATGGGAAACGAGAGGTTTTCAGTCTTCTGCAAAAAAAAAAAAAGAAAAAAAGAAAAAAAAAAAAGGAATCTCCAGCGTTTGGTATTTTGTTAGCAGGCTGGCACCATATGGCTCTCCCCTGCTGATATTCTTTCACACCAGAACTTTATGTTCAGATGCTTTAGTTAATATTTTACCCAGCAAGCATAAACAAGATGCAAAGATTGCAGGCGACAGCAACCTTCTCTTAAACCATATACCCGTGTTAATAGCAAAGGCTTCTTTCGGCAAGGAGTTTACCAAACACATTCCCAGCTTTTTTTTTTTTGTTTGGGGTGGGTTTTTTCTCCTTAAGAGTCCAAGCTAGGCCGTTTTCTTAACTGTCTTAGCATCAAACAATAACACAAGCAGCAAACCCAAGAAGGATGTTTTCCCTCCCTCCTTACCCCATTCTCCGCTGGTCCAAGGCAGCACAGGGTGTGTGCAGGTGCCACAGACACACACACGCTGTGTCTGTGCACAGTTTAAGGCTGCTTGTTTTCCATTCCAGCCTAGATTTGATCCCAGGAAGGTGAAGTTGCCTCTTTTCTGCTACCAAAGCAGGGATGGAGCATCAGGCAAAGCTCCACTCATGGGGAAGTCTCACCCAAGCTCTAACAGCCTAAACTGGCCAAAGAAGACACAGAACATCTGCAAAGGGCTTTACCAAGACTCGTGTTCATCCCCACCCCCCTCCCCCAAGTTAGACACAAAATCACTTAAGAAAACTGCAGCTTGAAGATTTTCTCCAAATATTACATTTAGATTTCCTTCTCCCTCCACCCCCCCTCCAATATTCTTATTATTCTTTAATATTCTTAAAACAAATAGGACCTAACAGATGTCTTTCAGGCTGCACTCTTATTAATGAGAATATTGTAAGAATGGAAATCAGGTCACAAATGTTTAATACTTTGTTTAAAAAGTCTTCAGCTTCTTTAAAGAGTTCCACTAATCCCAACATGACAGATGTACAAGGCAGTTTTGCTTGGGGCAGATTAAAAACTCTCGCTCTGATTTGCTCTTTCATTTGGTCTGATTAAAATAACATTGCAATTTATTTTTTTTTAATGTGCTGACTTCAAAAATAAAAAAGGAAAGACTAAAAAGTGACCAGTAAAGGCCAGTGTGATCACAATAAAAGCAGATTTATTGTTGTTAAGATAAAAATAAAACAACAAGACAAAAAGGGACCAAGGGACTGCCAGTCCATAGCCAGGTTAGTATTAAAGCTCTGTGTTCAAGATAAAAGGGGGACCTTTCCAAACTATGTTTTTCCATTTGAACGTGTTTATTAATCTATTCTCTCTGAAGCAAAAAGTTCAATGAAAGACAAAGATCAAAAGTATTTTAATTCAGGTGAAAATGATATTTTATCCCTTTTTTTTTTTAAGCAGAAAAAAAGAGAAGATACTAAAATGAAAAAGAGTTTAGCAGTGTGTCACTTCATTATTCTGCTGTAAGCCTGACTTCTACTGAGAGCAGCCTGGCTGGTAGGACAAGGTGATCTCAGCCACCCTTTCCTCAACCAAACTGTGCCTGGCAATTCCCTGTTTGCATTTCTTGACCTCCTCTCACACCACAACACCCTTCCATAGCCAAGCTTTCACTGCTAACTTCATTTCCTTGCTTCCACTGGGCATCTAAGGTGCTGCTGAAGGTGTGCGTGGCCATCACTCTACCAGGATGCTCTGGTTGGGTGAGCAGAGGAGCAGAAAGGAACAGGGTGGTGGGATGAAGCCCTGGCCATGCTCACAGCCTTTATCTTCTCCCCACCCTCTTCTGTGAACAAGACAGAGCCACATGTGGCTTTACTCTTTTGGGTCTGCCCAAAAACAACCACAGCTCCCAGTGCCAAGTCCCTCCAGGGCACTGCTGGACCAGTTCCATACAAGCATTGGATGGAGATGTTGCTTTAAAAAGCAGCCAGAGCTGTTTAAAATACAATCCACCCCCCAAAGGGCAAACTCCTGCTTAAAGAGAACAAGATGTCACACTAAGATCCCAGGCTGTTAGTCCAGACCTTGCTGGCCCAGAAACCTTCTCTGCCTCCCCATCCCCACCTGCAGAACCACAGCAAGGGCTCACAGAGGTGTTCTAGGCATGAATAACCCAAATAACAGAAAAAACCATCAGCTTTGTGTTGGATATTTAACCATTTTTCCTTCAACTCCAGCTTGTGCCTTCTATGAGGCCACAGAAAATTCACAAAACCCCTCAAGTTCCAAGGAATTGTTCCGTTCAGGTGATTTTTAACATTAACATTCCATAAGTTTAAGTGTTCAACACAACTTCTGAGATGGCCTCACCTCAGTTCCCACCTCCAGCTACTGACAGGGCAGAAACAACCCCCCACATACACAAGATGCTGCAGCAAAGCAGCTCTGAGAAGCTGAGGGATGCACTGGCTGCTCTCAGGAGGGGGAAGCCCAGAGAACCCACACAGGGAAGAAATTACTTGGAAGTTTCTCTTCACCTTCTATGCCTCACTCCTGTCCCAAAAGGCCAAGCCACAGCCCAGCTGCTCCCAAAGGCAAATGCTGCACTTGCAAAAACTCCCTTCAACAGATTAACCTGCCAAGAGGGGGAATTGCTTCCTCCCAATGTATATGCACAGAACCCTTTTGTCAGTGGAAATATTCACAGGGAGTGGGGAGAAATGACACCCCAGCCCTGCTCTTGCCATTACTCATGACCTGCCTCCCAGAGCAGAAATCTCATGGTAATTCATTTCACTCTAGGAACAAGGTATCTGGGGGCATTTCTCCCACCACAGAAACTTTTCATAGCCTGTGCTTATCACCTCCCTTCTCTATTCACACCAAAATCTCCTTGCTAAGAACTAGATGGTGCTTCAAGTATCTACTCTGCAAAGGTAAACAGCCTCAGAAGTGACACAGAGTATTTTAAGACGGGAGGTTTCACACAAGCCAGTCTAAGAGACACCAGGAGACTGCATTATGTACCCAGGGAGACCAGCACCAGTAGGTAGGTGGATTTATTCTTTGTAGAAACCAGTAAAAACCAGGAGAAAGATGGAAAAGGCAGGGGAAAAAAATATTATGTATATACTTTAAAGTGGAGTGAGTTTTCCTGAGAGCAACTTCTACTCTGTCAATACTCTAGAAACACCTGGGAATGGAGAGGATGGGTGGGAGTTCATCCCAATCCAATAACCCCTTTCACAGAGCTGCTGTCTCCCCTAAAGACAAATAAACCCGGATTGTGGGGCCACCTCAAACTCTCAGGTGTCCACAGCCTCGTCTGCACAGCCAGGGAATAAACAGCATTTGCACAACAAATAACTCAGAGAGAGTTGAGGGGAGAAGAGCAACACAGTGATGCATCCCCAGTTGTGGGAGTTTTCCAGCTGGATTCTCCCGTGTAGGAGAAGAACAGCTCCAAAGTGACGAAGGGAGATATCCTTTATCATTAAGAGCTCTGGCAACTAAACCGGGCAGTTTACAGCTGTAAAAATAAGTCCTGCCATTTACAACCACACGCACAAAGCGAAGGGAAAAACGGGTCTTGCCCCCCCACACTTTGCCATTTAACTCTCCCGTCTGACTTCCGAGAGATGACAGGATGCGTGACCCCTCCCCCCCCACCCCCCCCCCCCGCCGCCCGCCCCTCCCCACCCCCTACGGCCCCCG
>JANHGL010020365.1:0-22680 GCA_024611195.1 Ceyx melanurus
TTTAAAATAAGCATGAAATCTCTGAAGATGTACTGTTGTAGTGCACGCTGTATAGCAAAATATATAAGCATCTAGTTGCAACAATGGGTTTGTAAACACATTACTGGGCAAACTGTGAAAAGTATCCCTATCTGCAAGGAACCTGTGTGCTGTTTCAGAAGTGACAGCCTCAGGGATGTGCATTCCAGTTTTCAGCACTTACCTCCCTGGAATTTTTCCATTATTTATTTTCACTTGCATGATACAGCCTGTGGTGACTGATTTGAGCTCAACAAACTGTCCCAAGACCTGGTGAATGATATAAGCCTTTGTCAGATCAGAGAGAAAGTGATCTACCAAAAGGTGGTCTCATGCAAAGTGGACAGTCCCCTGGGCAATGACACAGTCTTACTCAGTTCAGCTGGAACTACATGAAATTCTTCATAACAAGTCCTCATAAACCATCAAAAGCTAACATTGCATAACAGGTTTGATCAAAAGACCTTATCTTTATGTCTCTGGTCTCTATAGTGAGCTTTTAGCCCCATGCAGAACAATTTTTTTTGCACGCCTTGCCCTGGCAAGAAGTACTAGAAGTTCATGGAATACTGGCTCTGAAATGAGAGCATTTAATTTGTAACTCAAAGAGTCTCCCTCTGCAAAAGATGAGGTGTTCTTTTTTATATATGTGAAAAGACATTTACCGACAGCTTTTTTTTTTTTTCCTCATTCATTAGTGCTACTCACTTTATTAAATCCTGCAGTGGAGAAGCTGTCCACTTATTTTTGATGTCTTTTTTTGCATTTAATGAGGATGGCTGCTAGATGTCATGCTTTCTTATTTGATATGATGACACTTACTGATAGGTTTCAACTGAAGTGCATATCCTACTGAGTAGAAGGACTCAGTTACAACACACTATTTGTCTCTCATGGTTCAGTGTTGCTATTTAAATAAAACTGACCTATGTGTTAATGGAGCTATAACCTCTACTTTAGAGTAAACTGGCTCAATCAAACATCGAGATTGAAAAAAAAGAATACACTATGAAGCACAAAAGGTGAAATAGTACTGTGGAAGGTAATACTTTAGCAAAATGTTTAGAGCTTGGCAGCACATCAAAGTACTTGCTGGAATCCCAGTTTGCAATTGAGCTGGAGTTTTTCAGGACAGTGTAAGTACGGATGTATAGGTGCCTTAGGTCAGATTAAAGATCCATCTTTCCCAGAAACCTGCCTCTGGTGGGGGTTAGCATTGCTTAAGGAAAGACTCCTTTTAACAGCAAAATTCTGGCAATTTTCACCTTAGCTACTCTCTCAGTCAGAGGATCTGTGTTTAGTAGCACTTTCTAAAGGTATTTCTGCCATGTATTTATCTAATATCTTATTAACTTATTAATGCTTTTGGATTGTAAACATCTTGGCAAAGACTTTGGTTGTTTACTGCTTCTTGCTTGAAAATTGTCTTTATTATTATTCCTGTTTCCAACATGCAGTCTGATCATTTTATTTGGTGTGATCTTGTATGGTTAAAAAAAAAAAAGATAATTCTCTATTTGCTCCCACCATTTAAAACCTCCACCATACCTTCTCCTGGTCAGTGAGACAACACACAAATAATCAAGGCTAGATGTAATCTAAGTGGATAGAACAGAGTGTTGACACATATTACACATGACGTAATTCCATCCATTCACCAATTAACGTTCTTTTGGCTGAAGCTGATTATTGAGCCTATGTTTTTTTTATCAAACTAGTCACAAGACTTGCAAGATGTTCTCAATGTAACACTAACATATTTATAGCTCACCAATTTCAGTGTGTGTATCTAATATAGTAAAGGTATATGTAGATTTCTTTTAAAAAATGTTGCTTTCTACTGCTCTGTAACTCATGAAATCTGCTGGAAATTTCAGAGATGCTTAGAAATGCCTCAGTCTTCCAGACTTCCCAAGCTTTATTCATCACTATTAGTGTTTCTTTAGTGTTGTAAAAGATGCACTGTTAATGAAACCTAAGTTTTAACTACAGTATGAAGCAAATGGTTCTAAAAAGTAAAGTATGATGCAACTGTATTAACAAATCCAGTAGCCCTCAATAGGGCAGAAATATCAATTTCCCCTTAAAAGTATTGTTTGCTACACAGCAGAATGAGTCCTATTTAAGGTCAGCCATCATTGTATATATTCAGAGCTACATCAATATATGTCCCTCACAGGCAAAACTTTTGCTAGGTTTCAAGTACAAAGTTAAGAATATCAGAGATAATGAAATATAAACTGTAGAACTATAAGAAAGTTTCAGTTAAATTATAAGAAACTGTCACCCTATAGTGTTTCAAATTCTCAACCTTCTTCATTATAATGTAGAGGCCAATTTGTGGCCACACATGTTTTTGTGGCTTTTCCTTATGTCTCTGACAGGAAACAGAAGCCAAAACTTCTGATGTCTTGAAAAGTTCTGTTTCATGATGAAGCAAAACCCTTAAATTTTCCTTTTTCTGTGTTTCAAAGGATTAACTGAATGCTTAATTTTATAAGAGGATATTTTCAACTCCAGGACTCCACTTCTTAGTTATAAATGTGTAAGTAAACTGAATGTGTCCTTGAATATATGTAAGAATATAATCAATGTAAGGTTTGTACTGAGAAATATTTTCTTTAGTTGAGCCAATTGTATTTCTGGAAGAATGGACAAGTTCTCACAATGAGTCACACTGATTCTGACAGGCAGAGGAATAATCAAGCCAATGCAAGATCAGGTTAAGAACAATAACCTGTGAATTATGTTAAACTATTATACACTTTGAAGTAATGAATCAGTTAGTGACAGAGTGCTATAACAGGATATAAACAAACAAAAAAAATTACATGTTCAGCAGGGGTGTAGAAGCACTTTGCATTTGTGAGAGTATGAACTTTTAGCAATGGGTGATAAACAGGAAAACTCTCATGGCCTTTTGATATCTCCCATCTCAGCAGCATCTACATTTTGCCCAGTTTTTAACATTTAATTGAATCTTTCACCTATTGAGTCTGCTCTGCAGATCTCCCTTAAATAATCAGATTTTGAAGGTTGAGATAGATAGCATGGCTGTTACTTGAAAAACATCATTTAATTACTCCTTGTGTGCTCCTGTCTTTTATGAGTTGGTTGCATGAGCTCATCTAGAGGGGGTTGGGTGTGGGATGTGTGTGGGTGTGGATTTGTATATGTCAGTGTAACCTTGCTAATTTTAATGGATCCTACATAAGCACATTTTCTTTCAGAAAGGTGAATTATCACACGGAGATTGTACCAGGGAAATTGTTGTGTACCACAGTAAATTCTCACAGACAATCCATAGAAGTTAGACCACATAGTTAATCGTGAAAGAAAGTTTTTCACATAAATACCTCTCCATCTCTGACATCTCATCCTGGTTGTCAAGGAGATGCCAACCTCTGCCTCTGTCTTTATTGTGCAGAGGCTGAATGCTTTTCTTTCTCAAAGTTAAGGCTATTGTACTCAACTTACACATAACTTATTTGATGTGTTTATGCCAGACCCATTGAAAGTTGGTGTGCCTGAAAGTTGTCTACTTTTACAACTTTATCAGACTGTTAGAAAGATACTTTTTACCAGCTTGCCCTTTCTAACCAAAAATTGTGGCTATGATTTGCCATGTGTTTGCTTGTTTTGATTTGATATGTTTGCTTTGTCATTGGTTTGCTTGCTTTACAATCACAGCATAAAAAGCTGAGACAAAACCATACCATTTAAAAGGAAATCCTTAAAAGAAGCTTCAAACAGGTAGTCCTCACAGCAAAAGCCTGTATCTTAAGTATATGTTTACATGGAGTCCAGATACCAAGAAATTGTTCTTGTATATTCCTTGACTGGAGAGAAAAAAGAGAGAGAGAAAAGCAATAAGACCCAATTTGCTGTTCACAAAGCAATATTTATGAATGGAAATATATATATATATATATATATAAATAAATATATATAAATGAACTATTGAAAAGTATTGTTTACCTGGTGAAATGCAGTGGCAATCCCAATAATTAATAACATAGCAGGAAGAGTATCCAAGTAATTGCTGTTTAGGGCAGTAAATGATGAAGTAGGAATTATTTTAAGAATGGAGAAACTGGTTTTCAAGTGGAGAATCAGTATCACAATAAAACCAACCTTCACAATTTCATGAGAATAACTGTTTAAATTTCTAGTGGTGAAATCTTCCTAACTTGGAAGAACAGAATTAAGGCAAACCTGTGGAAATGTTACAGACTCCATCTTGTGAGGTGTGGAATATTTTTAATTCTCAACAGTTTAAATGGCAGTTTAGAGAGCTCAGCACTTCATGGAATCAAATCCTTTGTGTCTTTAAAAGGTGGCTGATTGTAGAGGATTTGAAAGGAGGACAGAATATAGGCTACATGTTGCTTTTACAGCCTGAAATAAATTTACATGAAGGTATTAAATTAAAATGGCAATATCTGAAAATAATATGCTCTTTTTGCAAATTAACATTTTTTTCATTAGCTCTTACATACACTGAATCTTTGGGTTTTTCTTCTGCATTAGAAACATCCCTAAAAACATAGATAATTTTCACAGATGTGCAAGTATAAAATACAGTCAAATATATGACGTTACTTTCAGTGGTTCCGTCAAACATTATTCATGCCTTGACTCAGTTTATAAAAAAAAGTTCTCTAGAAGCTGTTCCTCTAAAGTGAGAGTTGGGTTATTCATCAGGATGAGGACAAATGGAAGGTCCCCAGGACCTCCACACAGGCTGGCCAAAGCATATCAGCCACATAAGAATAGTCTTTCACTACTTAGTTTGCTTCCATTTGTCCATTGCAATGCTGATATTTGAGTAGGTGGCATAATGTTGCAGATCCCCAAGAGTTCCCTTTCTTGGAGGGAAGATAGATGCCAGGAAGGGATTCTGATTCAAAGATGTGCCTCCTGGAGCTACACTTTGGATAAAGTATGTCATACATCCCTTCTTGCTCGAAATTGTGCCTCAGGACTAGATTTTCCTTTTAAAATTAAGATGCACAACAGGAGGCTATTTCATACAAATCAGAGAAAGTTTGGTAGTAAATACAGCCTTACTGAAAATAAAATACTCTTCTAAGTATATCACTTTATTTTATGTCATTTCCACACACACACTGCTTCAGATAGTGTTTGAGCCATACTACATTGTAAAGGAATGTGGATGTATAATTCTTTTTGTGTCTTCCCCCTAAAGATGGGTGCAATTATTTAAAGCTAGATGTGAAAATAAGCAGAAATTGTTACTATAGTGAGATACCTGCCTCCCCACTTTGTCCCCATCAACAGTTTCTTCATCTCTTTGAAGAAACATGGCAAATAGCTGCATTGTTTTCTGTTTGACCTACAGTTTACATCCTGTATCTATCAATTAGAAACTAGAAATTATTTTAAATATTTACCAAAAAAAAAAGACCAAAAGTGGTGCAAACAATTATTCTGTTAAATATGTTCCTATATTTATTGCTTCTTCTAATTTAATGTCTTTTACATTGTCTTATCTGAAAAAGTAATTTTAAATGTTTTTCCACTGTCTATCACTGTCGTAATATAATTGTCCTATAAACTAATGGCTAAAGAGAGGTGCAAAAAGTTTTGCCAGATGTATCACAACTCTGTACAGAAAATCTAATATTCAGATGGCCTCTGGATTGGAAAATGCTACACAATACAAGTAAACAAAATACTACTATCTGCAGGAGAAGAAAAACCTCTTTATTCCAAACAGTGGGCAATAATATTTTATGAAAGAAAATTGGTAAAAAAAAAGCCACCTGAATGAGCTTTAGCTCTCACACACAAAAATAACCAAACCGCTTTATATTTGTTTCTCCTGATTTGAAAGCTGTGTGGTCTGTAGTCAGAAAGATACATTCCTGCTACAATGTCAATAAGTGGCTTCTATTAACACACAATTCTATAAAAAATGAGTTATTCATTAACATAATAAACATGATGGTTATTCGGTATACAGTGAGTGCAATGGAACTATAAACTCTTTCCAATAATTGATGGCTTTCAAGATCACCGAGTTATCTCTGCAGTCATAAAAACTAACAAATATATAGTAAATGTCAAAGGATATGATTTGAACAAGCTGGTAAGAAAACTCAGCATTCTCTAGTTGAAGAGCCTAGGAAAAGAGATTTCAAAGATATTATCCCTTCCATTTGTGAGCAAGGAAAAGAAATGTCATTACACAATAATCATCGGGGTATTCCTTTACTGAAAACTGCTTGGAAATGTACAAGCCGAAGTTACTAGAATCTATTTCACTGATGAAGTTGCAGAGACCTGAGCAGAAAATCAATCAGCCTCCTCTTCTGGGTACACTATAAGAGAGACAAATTTTGTTGAACAGCAAATCCAGGAAAAATGTCGTGAACAGAATCAAAACTTGCAGACAAACTTTGTGGCTCATGGGAATTTCAGGTCCATGGGCAGAAATGGTCTACATGCAATGATGATCTTACGTGAATTTGATGATCTTATGTAAATGTTTATGATCTTATGCAAATTTAACTGCCTGAAAAGCCATCAACATCTTCAAATCCAAAACGTGTCCTTAGTCAAGGATACTTATAAAATAAGCTTGCTGTTAAAGAGGGCAATCCATTAGCTGGACACTTTTTAACTTCATGTTTGCTGATCTGTGCCTTCAAAAACATGAATTGTGACACCTCCTTGCAATATGACTTGGAGAATCTTCATCAATCCCATTCAAAGAAAGCTATAATTAGCAAAACTGTCATGCCCAGAGCTGCATGCAGGTGATGTGACAATGTCATTCCAAAGGTGAAAGAATCCCTGGGGATTACTGGATGGAGGAGTCTCACAGATGAAATATCAGCAAAACTATCCCAGTGCTAATCTGGAATCCTATCATATAGCACAGCTGCATAACCAGGATCCAAGCCTCTCTCTCAAGGCCACATTGCAGTTCTACAAAGCTGATAAATTCTGAGGGTGCACTTAAGGTCAGAAGTAATTTGAATTCTGCGTGGTGCAGAACAAAATAGGAAATCAGAACATTAAAAAGCAAGTGTTCAGTAACGTGTAGTTTTACCCATGGGTTGTTTTGCATATTCTGAAATAGATGAACCCTGTAAGTAAAATAGCCAAGTAAAACAGGCAAGAGTTTGCCCATTAATTCTGATGGAATATTCTTCCACACAGTGAACTAATGTATACGTTACGCCAAGCTGCTTCTAACAAACATCAGCTGAATGTAGTTTAAGGTTTCAATCTCAAAGTTGGTTGTGGAATGGATTAAAATCCATGTTAGAGCTGAATTACTCATCAAGGTAATTGTATGGAATGATTTACAGGACAGACTTTTCTAGAAAGTTTTCCATATTTTGAATTAAAACTAGAATAAAAGAATGAACCATGAAAGGAAGCCCTAGGGCTTACCCGGTTGCCTCATTTGATCAGTTTCTATCCTGTTCCCTCCTTCCACATGGACTCCCATGCTCTTGGGCAGTCCTGAAGGATGTCTGGGAAACAGACCTGGTGGGTATTGCCCTGAGACAGTCTTTCTCTCTAACCAAAATAATCTGTCTGTAGGTCTGTGGCCATGCATATGTGTTTTTTGTAATTATGTATCAGAGTTCCTTGAGAAAAAAAATAGGATTTTAGAAATAGCATAAATATCCGATCATGGAGAAAATGTAAAAACCTTGATTCTTTTATCTTACTCTCTCTTAATTCCAACAAATTAATTACCTTCTTCTCTTACAATTTTTCTGCTGTCTGCAGTTTTACATACAACCAAAGGTGTTCTTGTATGTTACATTGCCATTCCATAGGTTTGCTGGTGGATTCTCATTTTGCAGTTATTCTGTAGTGTTTCTTGGGATCCAGGTCCAGATTTTTTAATCTGTCTCGATAGCATAAAATAGAGTTAAGATGGTGCTTTTTCTGAGGTCATAAAATAAATTTACGTATGTAATCTTTAGGTTTCACATGAGGGATACTATAAATTTAAGTACTACATGCACAGAAGTCCTTCCCCAGTAAATGCATCTGGGGAGGTACTTACTTGCAATCTTCACCACCAATACCAGTTTCCTCACCTCTGTTCTTAGTTTCCACTTCTTATTTATTTCTCGCTAATCATATATCTTCTAAAATACCCATCACACCTACATCATAGTTTGATTAACATAATTTCTCTTTGAATTCCAAGTATGTCAATGTCTGTACTCAAAATGCCACATAATCTCTTTCTTTCTTTTAGTTCCATTATTCATCCTAAAAATCTCATCACAGATGGCTGTAATGCAAAATGCATTAGCATTTCTAGGACAACTTAATCTTTAAAATTTTCACATAGTTGTATCCTGGTTTGTATCTCTGCTTTCATTTCGTTCTGAAATTGTCACCGTCCCAGTGTTATGAGCAACATTGCCACCTTCTTGCTTTGCTCTTTTTTTATTCGTGGTTCCTTCTGACTTTTGAGAGGGTGTCTGTCATATGCTCTCTGCCAAGCACACCTTCTTGAAACTTGAAATTATAAACTCTTTTTTTTTTTTTTTTTTTAAGTTATTTTCATCTCTGGTAAGTTCACTGTGAGAGTAATTGTATTGTAAATTCACTTAAGTGTTGCAATTCTCAGATTCTTTGTGTAGATGTTCTATTTAAATATAATAATAAAAATTAAAAAATAACTACATGCCATCAGTTAATAGTCTACTTTCTGTCTTTTTATTTCTTTACAATGGAAGACTGGCTTTATTAATGGTAGAGGATTGTTATCACTTATAACATACTAATTTATGTTTCTATTGGAATTAATAGACTGATGAATTAGTCTGATAAATACCTAATCTTATTCAGCACTTAAATACTGCTTTATAGCAATATAAGCCTTATGTTTTGAACCTGCAGGTTAATACTAGACCAACTGCGAGGTTTTAATTTGTAGTAAACCTACCTAGATAAAGATTTTTTTTTTAACAGAACTCATCTAATTAGCAGTTGGTTATCAAGACAAAGCCCCAGTACTAATAAATAAATCTTTACTGATCTGAATATTCTGTTACATTGTTGCTCTTCAGTGCTAATGCACCAGGGAATTTCCCTTTTGTTTCCCTCAGCTGAGGTGGTCAGGCAGATGAGAAATGCTCTTGGTAGTGGACATCTGAATATCTAGCCATGGCCTGAGGTATAATTATCAACTCACATTGTACATCAAACAAATTCCAGTAATTTTAATGCTGCCTAGATCTAAACTGGTAAAGATGAAAAATTATGGAGTCCAGAACCATCCTCAGGCACTTAGAATTTATGCTTACATGAACAGTTTTCTAGCAGTGAATTTCTGGACTATTAAATAATTCATCTTTCTATGCATACTATTATTCTATTACACAACTGTATAACCCATTAAAAAACAAAACAAAACACCAGTGTTTTAGAAAGTGTTTAAAAAGTTTATTAAAACCTTTTCATCTATGGCCATAGTCCATGGTTAAATGTGTTTTGCTTCATAGCTTGCTGTCACCCAAGTCATTATATACCACGAGAAAGCCAATGCTTGTCCTATTAGTTATATATACTTTATTATAGAGAGCTCTGATTTAAAGATCTACTTGATATTCACTGGAAAAGTTAAATAAGCAATCAAAAGGAAGGTTTTCTTTTCTGATGTTCTTTTTTTCCTCTTTAGTTTTAGTCTTTGAACAGAGGTAATTATTTTCCTTTTAAATTAAATACCAAAGAGCACTAATTTGTGAAACTAGATACTATTTCTTCCTTACCAACAATGCTGCAAGATATATTTTTTCTTTGTTTAATTCTTCTGGAAAACCAGTCTTTTTAGATAAATAGAAGACTATTTTCAATTCCCACAGTCACTCTACCAGTAATATAGAACTGTCAACAGGCTTTCTAACAGTAATACTGAAGTACCAAGACCTATTTAATCAGTTATGAATCACACTCTCCTTTAAGAATGCAAGATTTATTCTTCCGGGAGACAAATTTAAAAGAAAATAAAATATTTTCATGTGTATATGTCTAAAAAATGTGTAGAAAATTTAAACATCCTCTTAGATAAATGTTATATCCAAGACTGAAGGAATATTTCAAGTGATTTTTATTTTAAAGGTAATTATCAATTCTCCCTCCATTTCCTTCTTTTCCCCTTTGTAAAACAAGTTGATGAAAAGCAGAGCAATGCCATCACTGAAGGAAAGAAAAAAATAATTTAGGTTTATTTTCCCTGTTGATACTCAATGGAGCAAAGACACTCTGCCCAGTATACTTGGAGGCATTTTCCTTACAAATGTATTCATTCTTGTTTCATTTGATCTACAATAGCAGTAATCTGACCTGTAAGTGCATGTTTGCCCATTGTGAATGGAAAACAGCACTGGTCATTATTGGTTATTTTAGGGGAAAAAAACACGTAGCATTTTGTAGCCATTTCCAGCAAATTGATCTTCTTTCCCCTTTGATTTAGCAGAAAAATTGGCTTCTGTTCTGTGTGAAATAGCGGACACACTACTTGGGTTAGCCTAATAATAAATGTAGACTTGCATTTTTCTCTGTATGCATCTATTTTTCTCATGCATCTATTTTTCTTTCATGTATCTCTTTTTATTTAAGAAATCTTAATTTTGTGAAGAACCATGCATTGAGTGGCAATGTATCACTAAAGTATAATAGAAGGGGATGACATGAACATACAGTATTTGATAATATATATATAGAAAGGAGAAATACAACCCTAGGAAAAAAAAGAAAGGACCCTAGTAAAACTGAAATAATCTATGTAAAGGGTTTTCTTCACATACACACCTTTTTTTTATAGCTTGTTACAGTCATAGTTTAATATATATCCTCCATGAGCTCTGAAAGCTGAAAATACCCTGTATTTAATAAAATAAGAAAGAAATTCTACAAAATCATGCTGAGTTAAAAACTCAAAGCAAAACAACAGCTAAAATCTCTATAAATGTAATCAATCTGACCACTGCAGACATTCAATTAGTCAATAGCAGTTTGTTTAGTGAACACACAACAAGATCTGATGGGTCAGTGAAGTTCAACTGTAGTTATATATTTAGTTACAGCTATTACACAGTTTCCAGTCTGAATCAGTGCATGTCCACAGATCTGACCACTTCTTAATAAGAAACCGTTCATCTTATTACTGACTGCTTTCCTTTTTTTGAGGAATATTTTTTTTTCTGAAAATAACTAGGGGCTTGTGGAAGGCCTTCTGTGGTGTCAATAACCTTGGTGACTTTGAATTGAGTTGCAATGATTTGCATCAATCAGAAAATCAATATGCCATCAAAGACAATACTGTCTTGAAAAGTTAGGCAATGCCTACATGGCCCAGTATCCTGTCAGGAGACAAAGACTTTCAAATGGAGATGAATAAGCAGAAATACAGGGCTTTGAAAACTTACTAGTGCTTTAGAAGCAAGAAATGAACCTTAGATTAAGGTTGGACCATAATGATTCTATGATTCAGAGTGCACAGTCTTCCCCTTACTCATTGGCACAGAACTGCTCTAGCAGAATCCCAGATTAACAAAGTATTTTTTTAAACCAGATTCTGATATTTCTATGGGCAGCCACCAAAATATGCAGTTCGGTTAAACAGTGTTGAGTATTCCCCACAGTACTAGACCTGTTTTGCAATAAACACTTTCTGAATGCCAGATGGAAACAGCTAGGCTGCTTTTGCATGCACATAAGTGCTTAAAACACGCTTTATCCAACAGTACACAGGGACAAATAAAATCTAGAAATCATCTGTCTCAAAGGTAGGACTGAATTTGAATGGGGTGTGTATGCAGCATGGGGGCAGCTGGCTGTTTGTGAAAGCTGGAGGCAAAGAAAGCTCATTTTGGTGGCATGCTTCCAACATTTTTATTTCTAAAACCATGGGTCTTTGCAAATAATGTGTCTGAAAAAACAGGTATTCAACATATCTTGTTTGTGTCATTTGTTTTTGCTCTGAGTGAACTAAGCGATTGAGTTGATAGGGATGTTTGCAGCAGATGTCTGGAATTTAATGTGAATGCTTCATTCAGCTGTGACTTCCCCAGAGAATTTACACCTGTCCTAGAGGTGGTAAATTTGCATAAAATATTTATGTTACTCGATAGCATTTGATTATTTCTGTTTGACAACTTTCAGTATCTGAGGAAAAAAAAAAAGTATCAAGTGTACATAAACTTTTTCCCTCCTCTAGTCTTTACTAGTACAATGGAAATAATGTAAATACTGGAACTGAATGTTTTTCAGTTCTAAGAGCAGAACTCATTCCAATGAAGCATAATTTCATTACATCAATGTCACTCTCAAAATAAAATGCCTCTCATGGCAAACAGTAATCTATAAACCTATGGAATAAGAAAAGGTGTAAAACAGAATTTGTGAAAAGTAATGGCATTGTTTGGAAATTAGCAGATACTGTATTGTGATCTGATGCTAAACAGGATTAAAACCTGTGGAGTTTTTTTCATAGAGCCTATTGAATACTGAGTGTGCTATAGTATTTAAGCAGAGAGGGACAAATTACCCTCTTCAAAGATTCACTTCAAAATTTAATTTGTCCTGTGCTTACCTTTGATAATGAACAAAGATCTCTATGATATCTAAATTACAGTTTTAAAATGACAGATGAAGCAGTAATATAACACATCAGTCTCAAAAGTTTTATTTTCAGTTCAGTTGTTGTCCTTTGACTTTGAGTTTCCATTAATTTTCAATGAGAAACAGATAACCAAGTGCTCAAGTAATGTCTGAAAAATGGTTCTAAGCAACATTTTGCAAGTAAAAGCTTTTAGAACCTCAACCTGCACATGTTAAACTCTCCTAATCTCTAAGCAAATGCATTCTCTCTCTTTTCAATAAAATTACTACTTCTCAAGAAATCATGCTGCACTTATTCCAAATACATGCCTAATAACCTTATATGTGAGTTGTAACTGCTTCTGGACTGGGTATGACAAATGTGACAAAGGTGGTGGAATAAAAAGTCACTTTTCAGCACTTTTATTTGTACCACAGATATTAATAATTTAATAATCCCTGGACTTTAGTAACGCTTTGAAACATAGTCCAAAGAAATTGTTTTTATTATTCTATCTGAATAAAATTTATTTCTTTGGATAGTCTGAACATATACTAAATAAAAAGGGACATGGAAGGAAGGATCTGTAAATACATGATAGGACTGTGAAAAGTGGAAGGGGAAATCTCACAAAGTACCTTTCAATACACATTGTGTAAGAAGAGAACTAAGTGCTATCTCAAGTTCATGTAGAACTGGTTTTTATAGCAACAGAATGGTACTGAAACAGAATGGTACTGCAAGCGAACTGATAGGGATAGTAAAGTTTCCATCAGCTACTGTTCTGCCTGCTTCTTCTTTCTCTTTAACTGAGTTTTATTCTGCAATGTTATTGTCACAGAAGTTGTCTGTGTATGAATCCATGTAGAGACACAAAACAAGAAACTCGGGCAACAGCCTTGTAACAATATAGAAACATTCAGAGTTTATATCTATCCTGTTTATCTATTGATGTGAGCAACAATTAAAATAACCACTTAAAGTAACCTAACAGCATGTCATTGAAATACACCAAAACAGAACACAACATTGCTAGGCATGCCCTGGTGTGCTCCACAGGACCAACTCTTTGGTTCCTATCCCATCCCACCCCACAGGCTTTTCAAACACAAAAAATAAAAGAGGGAACCAGACTCTTCTCAGTCACACTCATTGACAGGACAAGAGGTAATAGGTACAAAATATAAGATGTGAAAATCCATCTGAACAAAAGGAAAACCTCTTTTTACTGTGAGGGAGATCAGACACTGGAAAAAGTTTACCAGGGAGGTTGTCTCATCTCTGGACTATCTGGAGTCTGGGCAAGTTGTTCTAGCTGATCATACTTGAGCATGGAGTAGGGGTGGCAGGGGAGGGACATGGGGATGAGACTAGGTGTTCTCAAGAAGGCCTTTCCAGCCTCGGTGATTCTGTGATTTTGTGAGTCTACGATTCCCTAAGAGTTTTCCAATATTTTTTTTCTATAGACCAAAAGGCTTGCTTATAATGTCATGAAACTGTGTCAAGAGGTCTACTAAATTCAAGATACTTGACATCTACTGGCTATTCCCTGTCCATAAGGTGTGCTAACCTGTCACAAAAAGAAATTAAATTGGTTTGACATATGTTGTTCTTGACAAATCCATTTTGCCTGCTACTCATTTCCTTGTTCTCTTCCAGGAGCTTACAGATAGTTTTTTGATCATTCATACTGAATGTTGGCTGGCCTGTATTTCCACCTTTTTCTCTTTTCAAATAAAGAAACAAATACTCTTACATTCTCCAGGTGCTTGATCTGTGTGAGATCTCAATGATAACCCATAAGGATTCTGAGAACTCAGAAGTTATTTCTTACCCTAGGATGAAATTCTTCTAGTCTGCTTGAATTGAGAGCACCTTGTCTGAGCACTCGGTATGCTATATACTCTTTACAGAAAGGCTGAGCTCTGACCTTTTATTGCAGAAATTCATTCCGTAAGTCAATTGATCAAAACCGACCATTTGATCAAGGATTAATGTAAAAAAGATCATTAAACTTCCTTGGTATCACCTGTTGATAGTATACCAGTCCCACTATCATGAGCATCCAAGTCCTTTTTTTTTTTTTCGTCCATATTCTCACACTGTACATTCACACTGGACTGTAACCTACTTTCTGTTCCTTGTATTTTACTTCTTGAATATGTTATTTCTCTGAAGTCAAGGAAGAGCTTGTAATTTAATCCAGTTCCTATCCAATCTGCTTTCTATTCTTCTTCTACACTGGGATATTGTGCACTTGTGACCTTAGTATCCTTTCTATAAGAACCTGACAATTCTTTTTTTTCCCTTTGAGTAGATTTTCAACGGAGAAGCTGCCAGTTTTCCAAACTGCCTTCCTGATATCTATTGTTTTTCATTTTCCTGTTATTACTTCTTCCTTTCTTAAAGATTATTAGCTGTATTATTTCTATTGTCATTTAAAAATAGTTGACTGTAAATTTCTTTGGAGGACAATTTATCCATCTTTGTGATATAACTCAAAAGGGTGACTTCAAAGTACTTAAGTCCAAGAAGGTTTATGAGCTATAAATAGGAGTTGTGCGAAACAACTACTCATTCTCTGTAGGTGCCTTGGTTTAGAATAGAAGTGAGATTTCAGACACGCTTTCTTCTGCCTTTTCAGACTAGTTGTGGAACTTTGTTTAATCTATGGTGATGTGCACTTAGCAGTGCATAATTCTCCCATCTAATGTAAGAAAACCAGCTGTTATACACAGATTTGGTAGCTCTACAAGGACTGATCTAGAATTTTGGACCAGTTGAGCTGGAAGCAGAACTGAAAACAATACATTTTTTGTATAATTTCCTGCTGGCCAAGAACATTTACAGTAAGTTGGATGACCTGAATTAAGGTACTGTGCCCTGGGAGATCTGAACTTCTATCTCTAATTTCTTCAGGGAATGCCTTTAAATCCACTTACATGAAAAGAGGAAGATTTTCTATTGAGGCTGTCATTGTGCTAAGCAAGCAAGAGTGATGGAACCAGAGGGGGGAAAAAAGCAGTGAAGAACATGCTTACAGCTTCACTGCAAGTTCTTACTCAGAATGAGATACACAACTTTCAGATCTGTTTCCAGGATTTGTTATTTATTTGTTTGCTGCCTAGTGAAAATTTGTGTGACCCACTAGGGATCCAGAGAAAGAAACCTGGATTTGCGTTCTTCTGTCATGCGGTCACTTTGGTTTGTCCTCCAGCCCCGTGGCACTTTCTACATCTGATTCTGCTTCAGCAAATAGGGAACTCAACAGGGCATGTACACCCAGAACAGAAAAAAAGCCCAGTGTTAGATAGATACCTTGACTGTTATTACACTTACATGTTAAATGCATATATTTCTATTATTCCCTTGTCGAATTTGGGAACTGCAGCAGCCACAGTAAGTATTTTTTTGCCGATCTTCTCAACTCTGCTGCACCAACAAAGGAAGGATTTTTGCCAAATAGATCTATGGAATGTCATGCTCATTCATTAAATTCAATTAAAATGTTGAGCTGGAAGTGCTAATGCCGGAAACCATTGTTTATATTTATTCAGTATATTTGACAATGAAAAATGCTTTGAGAATAACTAATGTAATTACAGCTAAATGCATTTCTGGGGCGTGAAAAGTACTTGTCAAGGAGAACAAATTGTATAGATATAAGATGTTACTCTGATAATTTCACTTTTGTTGTTAAAGAATGAAATAAACTGTTGTAAAATACAATTTTCCAGGGATTTTACTTTTCTGTCTCAGCTTCACTGACTCAGAATTGCATTTCATTTTTAAAGAATAGGCAATTTCTTACATGTTACACAATTTTTGCCCTTGAAAACTGTCAGTTGCAATATTCAGGATTAAAATCTATTTTTAGTACCTAGAGAGCATGCAAGAACTTGTTTTTATATATGGATTAAAATGAGGATGCCACCTGGGTAGCAGTAAGTATGTAAAATACACCAGTTCTATAACACAATATGATTTCTTTTAGCTGAGTAAAGATGACCAGGAAATACTACTTCTTCTAGTACAAAAGTATATAATTTCTAACTTCCCCCCCCCAAAAAAAGTAAAAACAAAGTAAAAATATCTTAATTGTGGTTCTTCATTTAAATACTCCCTTCTACTCATTAATAA
Organism: Ceyx melanurus; assembly: GCA_024611195.1. Classification (NCBI taxonomy): domain Eukaryota; kingdom Metazoa; phylum Chordata; class Aves; order Coraciiformes; family Alcedinidae; genus Ceyx; species Ceyx melanurus. Next base: position 16,766 of record JANHGL010020365.1, read on the forward strand.
AATAAACTAATGAAAGATAGATTGTTGCTTACTTGATAGAGTTCTCAAGAAGCATCAGAAAAGCTCTTACTCTTGTTTAATACTACAACAGCTTGCCTGTAACTTTTTGTTAATGTTAAGTTTGTGCAGGAAAAAAAACTAAACTGATTTCACAAGCCTAGCCCATGTACACCATGTGCATGGAATTTTCCACGTGCCACATTGGAAATAATCAGACCAACATGCGAGAAAAGTTAAGCTCTGCCTGTCCAAGTGTGAAAGCCATTTAACACACAGTAGCACTGCACAGGAGCCTACATCAGGAAAAAGACTTGAGAGAGCAACTAGGCTTTACCTAGAGCATAATTTTACACTCATTCAAGGAATAAATATCTGCCTCTGGGGAAAGTTGTCAAGAGCCTTTTAAGTGTCAAGTGTGGTCAGGCTACTGCTTTAGCCCTCATGGCGCTCATTGTCATAAACTTACTCTATCATTACCAGCTATCTCAAGGGGGTCCACCAAATTAAACTGTTCTTGCTGATCTTTCAAGACGTACTGGGATACTGTGTGCTGCAGGAAAATGTTGGGACAGAACCTCCACAATGCCTCGTGCTTAAAAGGTATTTCAATGATGCCCTTAACAACGTGATTTAACTTTTGATCAGCCTTGAAGTGGTCAGGCAGTTCAACAAGATGATTGTTGAAGGTTCTTTCCAACTGAACTATTCTGTTCTTTATGAGTGTAAATGAGATATATTACTCTGGGTGCATAGTTATCATTGGCTGCCATTATAAAATTCATTCCTTTTTTGCTTGCTTGCTTGCTTGATTCTTTTCTTCTACTGTACTTAGCACTACACAAGCAACTTTCCATCTATCATATGTACCTGGTGTTTCTACTTTCTTTTTGTTTCTATGGCAACAAAGATGATTTTTAAGGAGGTAGAAATAAATGCAGGTCATCACAAAGCCATTGCTTAAGAACTGACATCTTGAGGTATTCTAGTTTTGTCCAATGTTTCCCACCTTGCTACCTTCCAAGAGGCATATTTTCCTCACAAAGCCCTGAGAGGTCTTCCTTTCATAAAGAAATTAACATGGCACTGCAGATAGTTCCAACCTATTTAGACCATGATATGCGCATTTTTGAAGTAAATTTGAACAAAGGATAACACAATAATCTTTACCGTTCAACCTTTGCATTCTTCTACATAGAATTGCCCAGGGGACCTCAGCTAAGGTACCAGGGTAACTGAGAGTTGAGTACCAGATTGTTCATTGCTGCAACTCTAGAGGTTCAGATTGGCTGAAGTGCTCTGATACCAAGTGGAATGCTAAATGTGCAGCCACCAACCTGATTTCTCCTCCTAAATATACTTAATACTGTTGAGTGGAATGTTCAGTACCTGTTCTCTTAGTAGCTTGAGCATGGACTTGCTAAAAGATCCTTCTTTTTTCTCACGTAACTTCATTTCCTTCCAGTTGAACCTGGGGCATCAGGTAAGGAAAAAGTGGGAGAGATGCGGAGAGATGATACATCTTGACCAGTCCCAATAAACAGTCTGGATGTAATGAAGCTACACCTGAAGTCTGGTAGCTGGGAAACCCTCAGGAGTCCCACCCCTTGAGTATGTACTAAAAATTCCAGGATCCTGAGCAGCTCCGGGACAATAGGGATGTGTTAGCACTCCAAATGCCCAAACCAAAATCTTTCCCTCTATATCTGTATTAGACAATTCTGAGACACTGAGTAAGGGTGCTCTGCTGTTTCCTCTGTGTTACGAGGTGCAGTAAGATCAATAGGCAAGGTTCTGCACAACATGAAGATATTCCAACCTTTATGTCCCTATAGTATATTCTAATGGATTAGAATTGCAGCTCCTGCTTCAGTCCTTTTCCTCAGTGCTCTCTCAGAGGTTTCCATTTTCACACCAGCTGCTCACAGAGTGGCTGCTGACAGTTTAAAAGTTACAATACTGTCACTGATTTTAGGATTTCTTTATATAACAACATGTAATTTGCAGTGATTCCAGAGATGCTAAATAAAGAAAAAGAAAATAATAAAAAAAGCTAAATGAGACCTCACTAATATATTACTCAAGATGGGAATTATTTTTATTTCCATGTAAATTGACCCTAATTCAAATTTTTTGCCAGTCAGTAAGAAGTAAAAAACCTTGGGACAAGGCAGGATAATGATCAAGACACAGGAATGGATGTTCTAATGATATACAGGGCGGGAGACTAAGGAGATCTGGGGATTCATGGTCAGAACCTTTGCATCTATTAGGAAAGAAAAAAGAAATGCCTTCTGGGCAGCAAAATTGCCAGCAAGGGATTGCAGAAACAGGAAAAGATAATATTCTGTTTGGAAGGATGTTCTTAAAATAAGTCTTAAGGACTAATCTTGGATATTGGAAGAGACAGCTAAGTGAAAAATGCAGAATACAGTTCAAAATAGGGGGAAAAAAAAAGTTGAAAAGGAAATTTAGAAAAATGTGTATAGGTCAGAGAATAATGCAGGCAAAATTTTAATGCAGCTATATGAAGCTGTGGTGAGATCTCATAACTACTTGTACACTTTCAGACAGTACTGCAATGTGAGACAAGATTCAGTAAAGATATTTTTCAAAAGTCTACTTAATGTCAGAATTTAATATCAGGGGAAAAAAAATCTCAAACTGCTTCTTGTTTTCATTTGTTTTGCTACCCTAGGCAAATCTCTCTGATTTTCTGTGTATTTAAAGCCAATGAGCTTCTGCTACCTGGTGTGGGCGGTTTGACTGGGATAGGGTTAATTATCCCCAGCAGCTCCAAGGCCAAGCAGGTGGGAGGGGCTGCAGCTGGAATTGGCTGCAGCTGAGATAACCACAACCAGCTACTGGGGTGTTTGATACCGTGCTGAGTCCTGCCCCTGTTTAAGGTGAGGGGCTGGCATGGGTAGAACTGCCTGTTTTCAGCTGTTTTTTGGCTTGCTGCTGGAGCAGGGAAAGCCACTTCTTGGGTACAAAGCAGCAAGGTTTATATCACTTTATATATTATATATTTCCTGTTTTACTGAGAGTTCATCTCTGCTTCTTTGTTTCTTTTATGTGAAAACCTAAACTGTTAAAGCAGTAGTGGATATAATCAATTTTTTTTTTCAGGCAAGCCTCTCCCCTGACAATTCTCTCTGCTCACTTTGTTTTTTCCAAGCACTTATCAGGATCATTTAAGTTAAAGCTGGGCAGTTGCAGTCAAGATCTTATTTACTAAGTGCTTTCTATTCTGCTTCACCCTCTGACAGTAAAACAGTGCTGTTCAGAAGATGAAGCTGTCTGCAAAGCTGATGCCTCTTTCGCTGTAAACAGGGAACAAAATGGCATAAATGAGATAACCTTGCTGGTAAAGAAAGCATGGTCTTATCTTTGAAACAAGTGAATTATGACTGAAGAACTGTTCTGTTTGATTTTTTTTTCTGTCTCTGATACCATCCCTTTGAGGCCACTGAAACTAGTGCAGCTCATTTTTGTATTACATGCAACTTGTTTCTCGGGTTTCTGACGTTAGGTCTGAGAGGCTTGTTTCCAAATTCCAGAGTGCATATATTTGTGACTGATGTGAGCTCTGCCCTGAGAACTTGTGATTTGTGGGCAATCAAACTGTCCTGAAAGACCAATATCAAATGTGAGTGGAAAAGTCTGTGAGTGGACAAGTCTTGCTTCTAATCATTCTGCCTTCAATTCACACCTGACAAAAAAAAAAAAAAAAAGACTGAATGTGTGGTGGTCTCTCAGTACCCTGTGAAAACAAGATGGTTACTATTTCAGCAGTATTCAGATATTATAGAGATAATATAACAATTCTCTCTTCAGAGTGGATTTTAAAAGCATGCAGTAAATAAGGCATGGACCAGAGTTTGAAAGATGAATAAAACCCAAAATACTGTGTAGCTGTTTAAGCACCGTTCATTTTGTGCCCTGAATAAGACAGGAGATGTTTGTAACAAAGAAGTAGATGATAATGTAATTAAAGAGACAAGAATATAAGTGTACTTAATACTGCACTGTTAATGCTGTTCAGTTAACAAGGGGGTTTTGTTGTATTTTGGAGAATTCTTTAATTTTGAGGTGTGGAAACTTGTGGTTACCACATGTGAAGGTAATGAAGAAGGAGAAAAGTTCAAAATATTTAAAGCAGTAATAAGTATTCAGTAGATAAGAGAAACTGAGAATTTTCACTCTTACATTCCGAACAGATAAGAGCAATCAATGAGATTTAAATACATCAAGTTATACCTTTTTTTAAAGGTCTGAGCAATGAATGATTGTACAACAGGATGAGCTGGAACATGACAATGAGGCCAAGGATGTAGAAAGTTTCAAAGACAGATGAGACATTTATATAATTTAAGGAATATATTAAGTTCCATGTTTCAGTGTTAGAACCTATTTTGAAAGGAAATTAAAAATATACTTCTCTGGTAGATGGTTCATAAACCAGCACTTCCATAGATGTCAAACTCTTTGTGTCTCCCTTTGTAAACCACAGTCACTGACAGAAAGTTTGACCTTTCTGTGACAATTTCAGTGTGAAATTATTTTAATGTTTAATAATTCCCATACATTATCTTCAGATTATTTTTCTTTTTTAAATTGTATATTCTTTCTTTTCCACTCTATAATTTATTTAATACTGACAAGTTAAAGGGAAGTTCTGTGATTATTTTTTTTTCCCCCATAGGTAATCGATATATTGATGTCAGCAAAAACATTAGAACTTAAAATCCTTTAATAAGAAATACTTTATTGGGAAGTGCATTTGGAGCACCAGATTTTATCTTTAGTCTTGATTCTGTGAATTACGCTGCAAGTTTTTCAGACTTATTTGTGTTCTGTTTCTTTATTTTGGGCTAAAAAGTGCATGTCATTTATAGAAGGTGATATTTGTGTGAGCATACTAAGTGACACTAATAACATTCAGTTATTGCAAATGAATAAAGTAGACGCATTACAAAAGTCAAGCTCTTACGGGAGTTATCAGACACATCTTTGAACCTATCAACAAGTTCACATTTTCCATTAATAGTGCCACTGTGAATACCATTAAACACCTTGAAATTCTCAGTTAAAATTCTCACTAATGGAACTGTCATAGCACTTTTCATATATAGGCTGCAGATAAGCTATTCAGGGGAAAAGCAGATAAATGCTATTGTATCCTTAAGGCATATATATGTTTGACAATGGAAAAGTACATGGATTGTTTAATTCAGAGCATAGAAAATGGGAATTCAAGTGAATTTGCTTATGTCCATCTTTTATTTCACAGCTCAGACATTTAAGACTTGCTGCCCTTGCTGCTTCAAATCCAGGCACTATACTTAAGTGTTTAGTTGCCATGCAAAGAGGCATAGTAATAGAAAGAAGAAATACAAGTTATTGATGAAGAATGTTAATGAATAAACATTTCCCTACAGAATCTGACTTCCCAGCTCTCAGACACTAAGAGGGCTTGGACTCTACCAGCCATCACTCACTGCTTTTCAATCTGTTGTGGAAAGATGGGGAAGAGGAATAGTGATGTAGGATCTATGCCATTACTTGGTATCTGTCTGCTGGTCACAGGTAGCAACAAAACAGCATAAGGTTTGCAGAGTGGCACAAGATTATTTTGCCTGCTTCAACTTGGCATCTGGGGCACCAAAGTCTCAGCAGGCTGTTGCTACCAGAGACATTCTCCATTAATGCCTCCACTCTTGCTGCCACTGGGGACTGGTTATAGAAGCACCCTAGAAGAGCTGTTGAGAGCTGGAACCTATTGTGAGCACTAAACATTTAAAAAACATCTACTATGTAAAAGCCTAATTTCCATAGCCCGTTGGTTGGTTGGTTGGTTTTGTTGGTTTTAATTTGTTTTGTTTTTGTTTTTGTTTTTTACAAATCACTGTACCTCT
>JANHGL010020365.1:34468-45636 GCA_024611195.1 Ceyx melanurus
GCAGTGTAGGGTTAATGGCTGGACTTGATGATCTTGAAGGTCTCTTCCAGCCAAATCATTCTATGATTCTATGACCACAGCCAATCACCTCACTCTCCATTGCTTCAGTGAGGGGGGTGACCTTTCTGAGACCCTTTATCTTCCCTCTCTAGGTTCTTGAAGCAAAGTAGGAACAAGAAGAACAACAAAAGCTAATAGCAAAAAAAAACCCAAACAAAACCAACCCCCCTTCCCCCCCGCCCCAAAACCACCACCACCAAAACAAAATACCCCACCCCATCCAGCTAAAAGAGCTAAAAAGATTTTGTATCTGTTCCAAAGAGAAGGGTGAGAATTTTTATCTGGCCACCTAAGGTTTTTGTCTTTTCACTAAAGTTCATGGCCATTAGTGGAGACTTTTTTTAAAACTGCATTCTCTAGAGATGTCTTCACTTGACAACCTCAGCATCTAGTAAAAACCTTTCTAGTCCTCCATTATGCAGGAAAGAAAAAAAAAAAAAAAAAAAAAGTCTGTACAAGACTCAGGTTGCTCCTTAGGTAGTCCAGAAAAATAGAAAGCAGGTAAAACACTATTACCTTCCATGCTTACAATCCTGCAAGGCCACGGCAGGGTACATGGAGTGGCAGTGCTACCACACACCCTCTTCCAGCTGTTACTATGCTGTGTCCTTTAGGAAAAATAAATCTCTCTTCATGTCCTTTAGGAACAAGAATTAAGAATAAATCACTGTTTATGGACTTCTGTGTTTTAAATAATCTCCAGGCTGATGATACAGAACTGTTACTGTAATCACTTGGGCCAGACAATGTTTCCCTTTCAGCAGATCTGTGATACAAGTAGAAACTCTGAAGTTCATCGGCTGTCTCTGAAATATTTACTATTCCCCCCCCCCCGATCCTTCTTCTAGCTAAATTTATCTTTTGATTAACAGCATGTTATTGAAGGACAATGAAACATAATTAATTTTCCTCACTCTCAGCACCCTAAGCTCTTTCCTACAGCAGAGGTACTAAAAATTTTCGTCCTCACAAGTGTATTCAGTGCATTCAGAAACTGACCTCCCTCATTCCACATCCTGAGCCCTCCAGACAGCAGGGTCTGACCTACATCTACCAGTTCTGCAGCTGTATTTTGGTTGATTTCCAGAATGGGTCCATACAAAGGCAAAAGGATAAGGGTGCAGATGTCCTTGGGCAGGCACTGAGGCTCAAAGGCAGGTTCTGCAGTGGCTGCAGTTCAGCACACAGACTGTTCTGAGTATGTGCCCCGTGTCCCCTGAAAACACTGACATTTCCCTAAGGAAGGTGAAGTGATTATCCCTAATACACCTTGTGCCATACATAGGCAAGGAAGGAAAGGGCTGGGAAGAAATTCTGCTTACAGGTGGAAGAAGAGTGCAGACGTAAATTACATAAAGCACAAGCCCAACAACCCCCAATACTCCCTTCTCCAGTACTGTAAATCCCTCTGAACAATTGCCTGGTGATATTAACTATAGTACTTGGGAGAATAATTATTTTATAAAGAAATTAAGGAATATTTGTAAAGGGAATTGTGCATGAAGAACACTTAATATAAAATACTACTGCTTCATAGGAAACTAAAATAGCTAGCTAGTGTTGAAATACTGGGAAAGAAACACTAGGGAACTCCACTATTTAATCATTGATAAGATGTGAATATTATAGTGTGCTAAATTTTATTGATTAAATGCACTGGTAAATAGATGGCAATTAATTTTAAGTGTTGCAAGAACAAACAGTTGTAGGGTTTTGAGAACAAGTATGTGAGCTGTGGGATGTTAGTGCCATGAATGTAAAGAAACTTATTGAAGGATTGCATCTTAAGAAACTTTGATGACAAGATTTTCATTTGAGGACAAAATGTGTGGGGAAGATGGAAAAGATGCTAGGTTAAAAATGATAATTCAGAAGAAAACAGCTATTTCCAGAATAAAGAAACCTTTCAGTGAGTTTATGCTCCCAATAACCTAGGTTCTTCAAGTATTTTCCTGATCCCTCAAACTGCTTTCAACAAACTGTATGACCGAATGCGGATTAGTTAAAAAAGTATTTATTTTCTATTTTTTTTTCTGTTATGTTTCATTACAAAAAGAAGCAAAACAAAACATAACAAAAACAAACCCGAAGATAGAATTTTATTAGTGGTACATTAATGAGCTTAAACAACTACGTGACTTATGTTTGTTACAAACACATATTACAAACAACCACAAAACCTAACTAAAAATGAAATAAATAATTTGTATAGGTTTTCTTAAATTTTTCATATTTATAAAATATATAGCACTTTCTATTACATTTTTCCAGTCATTTTTATCCATAACAAATTAAAACTTATGACATATATTGCAAATACACTAAGGGGAATAAGAATAATTAAAAAAAATAAAAATTAAAGTTCCTGGAGGTATGAAATAGTAAATTGGTTAATGTTTATCAATTTATTGTCTATCCAGATTGTGCATATCCTGCAAAAATAGCCATTTCTTCAACTAATATACATATTTTTTCTTTATAGTATTATAAGTTTTTTAATGTAAAGCTTCATGGATTTATGCTTCTGGTTTATAGTTGTGCCTATTATGTAAGTTCCATTAATACATAATGAATATCTTCCATTAGTATATACTAATATATACACACACATACACACAGACATACACACACACACACACTATGCATCATATATTAGTATATACTAGACAATAAAAGAATTTCTATAATACATAGGTGGGATTTGTGTGGAGGAATTGGTTGGAAGTGGAAGGCAGGTGGACCATAGTGAGAAGTGACTGGGTGATGTCAATGAAAGCATTGGTCATTGTATTTTTATAAGATGATGTAATAATATAAAGAAGCCAAACAGAATTTTATTATTTAAGTATTCCTATGCTTTTCTCTATGATTCCAACAGAACATGAACTGCTGTCTCTGATGAACTTCCTGAAAAAGGAGCCAAACAAGCAGAAAAGTGCTGACATTACAGACCTTATTCCAGGAAAATACTAAAATTGCTCTTAAGAACACTTCAAGTTGGGAAAGAACTTAAGGTCAGATATGACTTTATTTGCTTTAACCTGAATGTTAATGACATCCTCAAGCACTCTTCCTGGTACATGGATGCACTTGACATATTCCCTACTGCTGTCCTGACAGTGTGGGAGGTTTAGAGACTATGTTCAAAGCAAAGGGGCTGAGGGAAGTGTGCTGGTGGACTTCAGAGCAAATATTAATCTGTGGTTTCGTGGTAGGCAGGAAGAAAGAGCAGCAGGGTGAGGTTTGACCAATACAGGGTACCCTGCCTGTATTCAGTATTGTCCTGGTGAAGTGAAAAGGTGATGCAAAATGACCTGCCTGGGCTGCCTTCTTCAGCTTCATTCTGCCCCTGCTGCAGCACAGCATCCCCCTTCAGGCACTGAGCCCTGGTGGGCTACATTATGATGCTCAGCTTTCTAGGGTGTCTCAAGCAGCCACAGTGCACAAGCAGCCACAGTGCACGAGAAGCAGCCACTGCAGAGACAAAAACAGCTGGTGCCAGGAGCTGGCAGCCTTGCTGGTAGCATTTTAGAGGGTTTTTTTTTTTCCTCTGGACTCACTTCAGTTGGGCCACATGGTCTGAAAACCTGTCAGAATCTGGAACTCATATAAGTGTGATGCTCGTTTAGCTTCCTCCTAAAAACCTAGTTCATATGCTTAAAGACAGCTCTGAGATACTGAGCAGTGAGAAATCCAGATCCAAAAGCACATTCCTGATAAAATGAAAACACTAACATAGAAGCAGCTCTAGCTCCTTTAGAGAGACACACGGACACAAGCACCTGCAGCCATCCTTAAGCTACAGTCCTGCCTTGTAATTTCCCTTCTGAGAGCCTCAAGTCCTGCCTTAAGCCTTTAGGACAGGTACTTAAACTTCAGCTTGAGTCATTCCCTCAAATTTCCCACCACGCAGAACTGTTCAGAGGTGTGAGTCCAAAGTATGGACTTCTTTCTAATTGCCTGAGGTTGAACGATTTAAAATTAAATAAAATTCCTTTTTCAGATACTACACTTCTGCAGAGACCAGACCCTGTAAGGAAATTGAAAGAGTGATACAAGGATTAGTGTTTAATATTAAATTACATTTATGGTTCCTTAGAATTGCCATACCAGAATGAAAACTGGTCTTTCTTTTTGGCATAGGGAATCCTCAAGGGTACTTAGACAATATGTAGCAAAGCTGCTGAATTTCCAAGGGCAGCAACTGTACATTCACAAGATAGTCAACCTTTTTCATTTTTTTTTTTTTGATGTAAGAAACATCCTAAGGCAACAAATAAACCAAATTACATTTAAAGTAAGAGGCTGCAGTACTGACAACTACCTACTTGTGTTTTACTGTTGACTTTGAGGTGTTCAGAGAAAGTCTATGCACACAAAAAATTATTTTTGTGAAATCAAGAACTAATTTGGAAAAGAGTGTTTTTCATGATTCTCATCTCATAGCATATTCATACTGTATATGATTGGTTTGCATTTTTGTGAATTCCAATTTCTAAAGACAAAACTTCAAATTAATGGTTTAAAAAAGGAAGAACCCACTTAACAACTAGTTTTTCTCCACAAACTTCTTGCTGCACTTAATTAACAAAATAAAATGGCCAACATTTAAAAATATCCTGACTTTTATTCCAAAGGTGCCTTCATGCTACTGGAATGCAAAGGTCTCTTGAAAATCGGGAACTGTATTTTTAAAGAGATGTAGGAAATGAAACATATTAATTGACTGATGAAATCCAGAAAAACATGCATTCAAATTGGTAAGACTTTCATATCAAAATTATGCTAACAGCATAACATGGCATGGGGTTAGTTCTGTATAAGTCTGATCATCTCAACTTTCCATTATAAAGAAAAGCAAATCCAAACAAATATATTTAGTTATACTTAAGAGTACATATTTTTGGTATACTATATAACATCATTAGGCACAGTACTATAAAGATTCTTTATTTAACTTTTTTAAGACTATCATGGCATAAGGAGAACAAATTACATTTTACGCTATGGGTTGGTTCGTTTGCTCTCTTGTTAAAATAATTACTTTCACTTGCATACATATTTTTAGAAAAAGCTGATAACTCATTATAATTATGTTTTTTTCATTGTCACTGGGCTGTGTTGACTTACAGAATTCATATATTCATTATATGTCACCTGTGAAATGAGAGGCTACAACATAAAGCCTGAGGTTTGACATATGCATATGAAGCTCACTATGCTTTAAATAGGAATCTCCTGTAGGTAGTTAAGTGAAAACTATAGTCATTTAATACATTTGTAAATGATAATTTGCTATTTTTGGATAAGTTAGAACATAGAATTTAAATTTTTCCCTCTTTGGTTCAAGACTGAAATTTCCAACTGACCTCTGAACATCCTTCGAGGTCAGTGCACAACCCCCTGCTGTATTAGCAACCAACACGGACCTGCAGTCAAGGCCAAAGCATTTTATATTCTCACAACATTACTTTTATCTTCTTGAAAATAGAAGTATTGATTAAGCCCCACCAGCTTAGTGCTTTGAAATACAGGGTTTTAGAAAGAAAAAAAGCTAAATCACTTTACAGGCTAATGTTTGTCTTGTAAACGTTGCATATTTAATGCTCAGTTACACAGGTCTCCTTGATGTCTACAGCACATCTAGAGTGCTGGACAGCGACCTTTATTTAGGATACTCTGTTATCCCCAAGTTGACGTCATTAGCTCAGTTCTTCACGAGGAGCACTGTATTTGCAAAATCTGGGGGGCAGGAGGAGCTTTCACCTAATGGAATCCCTCAACCCACAGCAGTTTGCAACGACACTTTTTGCTGCTTGGGCTTCATCTCAGCACACGAACAACGTCCCTCGACCGACTCCCAGTTTCAGCGGCATAAGGGTGCATGGAACAGGAGCGGTCAAAGGGAAAACATCCAACTGGCAGCTGATTGGGTTTTGATTCTGCTGTTAGCAGCAGAGTATTGGCTGAGGCATTGGCATAGGGCAGCGCTGCCAGAGCCCAGTGCCACAGCAAGGTGCTGGAAGGGAGGAGGTGATCTGGGAGCTCAGAGGACCATCAGCAGAAGTTAGCAGGCTCCTGTTTGCAGCATTGTCAGCAAGCTGCCATGCTCTGCATTTCCAGTAGATGCTTTCTTGGCAAGGAAAGTTCCCATCGTTAGGCTGTTGTAGCTTTGGATTCAAACTATCTGGTGTCTGGATACTCTCAGGACAAACTGGAGATCCCAGCCATGGTAGAGTGTCATCACTCAGAAACTAGGTGATCCCCTTATTTAGGGACAATTCATATAAATAAACACATGATGACTATGAGAATGGTGGATTTTGAGGACACTAAAAGCATTTAAAAACTGGATTATGGCATCACTCCATTGTATTTAGCAGGCATCACTCCATTGTATTTAGTATGGAAAATAAATATGTAACCCTTGGAGGTGTACTTAAAAGAAGTAAGCATGTACTGAAAGATGTTTGAAAGTGATAAAAAGAGTCCCCATAAAATCTATTTTCAGATTATTTGGAACCAGTATTGAGTGAGATCAGCTGTACGTCAAGACAAGGATACTCTCACACGTATAAATCAAAATATTTCTAATTCAAGACAAAAAAACCCAAAAGATAAGATTTTCCCCTACAGTTCATTCATCTTTTGTCCATGCCTTGCATTTTGAATTATTCCTATTTCCTCTGGCTTCACTTTTTAAGTTTTAATTACCTTAATTTGTAGAAAGGGATGTGACAGAATTAGCCTTTCTGCTAAACAAAGCATTCCGTGTGCTTCTATAACATGTCTAAGTTGGGGGGGAAAGGGAAAAAAACAAACATACTTTTTGAATTGTTAGGCACACCCTGTAGCTGCATTTGCTGCTTTTCCTGAAGCTTCTTATGTTCTCTTGTCTGGCAAAAAAAAAACCCTCACCTTTTCTGCTGTTTCACCTATACCCCACACACGCCCCCACCATTTTTCCATCTTCACTGATGTGTCTAACAACATGAAAATAAATTATTTTGCTAAATGACATTTACATAAAGTTATTCATTTTAAATTTACAACTCTCTTACATTTCATCATTAAATGATGCTCTGGAAGTAGAATGTGTCCAGAGTGATGTAATATTCTTAACATACAAAGACATTATGCATTCTGTCATCTATTCTTTATAGGTTACTTAATGTATTCCTGTCTTTTACTAAGAATATATAAAACAGGAAATTGTTAAGAATTCAGAAGGTGGACTCATTTTTCTAGCAGAATATAGAATATCTATTTTGTTGAAAGCCTGAGTGGAACAGAGGTTCTACTTATGATGTGAAATCATGGTTAAACATGGAAACAATGTATTAGTCTCTGAAATGAATGAAAGAGCCAAGTCTTGTGAACAATGACTATTCCATTTACAGAATTCAATTATTGACAAAAAAAAACAACAAACCAAACCAAAAAAATAGCGAACATGATATTATAAGTACGTGCACTTAAATTGTAATTAAAATTAAATCAATATTTTTAGAACAAGAGGGGCTTACTCATGGAAAGGTGGTTTACTAATTGTGGCTTTTTTTGTTGTTGTTAAGGTATCAGTCCAATATGGCTATATCTTTGTTGCTGTTCTTGTTAGATTCAAAGAATGATATAGAAAAAGTAGCATGACTTCATGTATGGACACAACTAAGGATTTACAACAGTGCTTAAAGTGCTTTCTTATTTAAGGAGATACTTACACAAATGCCTTTTCATGCTTATCTCCTTATCATCAGGTACTATATGCTTGTTGCTTGCTCTTATGTCATTTATAATATAATGATAGGGTATTAAGTTTATACTCAGTATATTGTCATTAAAAACATCTGAAAACAGGAAAATGACAATTCTATTTGTTTATTATTACAGCAATTTGAAAATTTTATTAAATACTGAAGTGCTTCATTTCGTCGTTTATTCCTTTGCTTCCAGTGTTGCTTAAAGCACTATGTAAGTACAAATAGATCATACTAAAAGCATATCCATCCTATTCTGGGGTTTTGACTACGACTATTTACTGATGTCTTGCAGAACAGGGATGAATTTATGATCCCACGTGACCATTTATCTGCTGATGCTGCAAGATGTCTTGCCTCCAGGATTGGTTTCCATGTACATGGCTCACCATATCTTATGAACATTTATACAATGTTATGTCTTGTCGTTAAGTGGCAGTGCTGTGATGTGAGATGTCAAGTAGTATACTTTAATTTGCCAGTACCAGAAGTTGTGGGAGCAGCAGAAGCTGTGGCTTGACTGCCTACAAACAAAGGGTCCAAACAAGCCACTTTGGCTGCAAAGAACGAGTGGATACAGTGAAGGACTGCAAACAGGTTGGAAAACTCCAGCTCCTGGAAGTGAAAACAAAAATGTTAAACAAGAAACAAAAAGAACAGTTCACAAGCATAAACCCAGGAATAAATCACTATTCAAACAGCACTCATTTTAATAGTTTGATGTAATTATCCTAATGTGCTTGTCAAATGTCCCTTACAGGGACTTAAGATATTGAGCTATCTCCATTCGGTAAATAATTGTTTGGAGGCTAAAATGGACACATTTCTGAGCTAAGTAGCTCCATAGAAATGGGAGATCCTGCTGGCTAAAAATGACAGAAAGTGACACTATATAATTATTTTTTGCCTCAGGTTAATGCAAATCTGGAACTTTTGCAGATTAATTTGGACAGAAATTGAATGACTGTGCTGTAATGGTCTACACATCTCTGGACTACTACTGTACAACCAATACACCCACAAAGATCAATATCAAGGAGTTCCACGTGTTACATTTGCTTGTCTTGTCACTTCACAGTGGTAGCTGTTACCTTACCTGTGCTGATTCTTTAATAAAAAAAAACCCCGACCCACATTTCCAAAGTGCTGCTATCACACAGTGATATCCTTGATCTCTTTTCATAGAGAAGGTTACTGTTATTTGATTAAAAAAAAAAGAAAAAAAGAAAAGGAACAGACTCAGAGTTTCGGACTTATTAGCAATATTAGATGAAGTCCTTTTTCTACTTGAATTTACATTTATTTATAACTCCTCAGCATGTGATTAGATGGGACTTAGACATCACTACAAAGTAAAAACTACTTTTTTTTCCGCACCATATATGTTTGCTCCTTTGAGTCTAATTGACTTTATCTGACCCTTCTTTTTTTTTATCTTCAGTATGTGGTTTTGGAGTTGTCATTTCGTCAAGGAATATCTGCTGTTTTGGAAAGCAAATACGGAGGTATTTGAATACATGGTGGTGCAGAGTTGTCATCTTTCTGCTTTGATTCACTGCCTACACAGATTTCTTCACTGCAGTATGAAGCCAGTGATAGACATCTGGTATATTCTATTTGTCTTTCTGTCCAGCACTGGTATTTCTGGGCTATGGAGTGCTGAGGGGTTTGCTTTTTTGTTTAAAAGAATATTGATATTGCTGTAAATAAATAAAAAAAATTTGCTAAATCTCTCAAAATGACATTAACCTGCAATTTTCTGCCTCTTTAGATTTCCTGGAAGATACTGCTTCACATAATTCGTGGAGACATTCACCGATCCCTCATGTGTGAGAGGGAACAAGAGACTGAAAGCAAACAGCTGCATGTGCAGAGTGCCTGGTGATGTACTGAACGGGTGGAGCTTTGCTCAGCTCTTACAACCTGTGCAGATGTCCTTCAGACATGCTCAGAAATTAATTTATAACATCTCACAAGATTCTTTAAGCTCCCCTAATTACCAATTCTCAATAAAGAAGATAAAGTTTCTGCCAAGCTTCACAAACCTGTCATCTGTGTCCATTTAAAACAAAAAATCTTCTCAGAGACATTGCAATTTTTAAACACTGGGAGAAAAGCAGTTTAATCACTGTGCAAAGGGTTTTTCCCTCACTGAAATAAAAATAAATAAATAAATAAAATAGGTAGGAAATAAATGGAAATTAAAAGATATGGAAATAAGGAATTATGGAAAGTATTTCAAATTAAGAACTACCAGTCATTAAAAAAAAAATGAGTTAACTCTTTTTTAATTAATATATCATGTATCCTTCTGGTACTATAAAATAAAAGTGAAGCTTAAATTGAGAGAATAAATATTTAGTGGAACAGTGAAATATTTGTGTTATGTGCAGGACATTTCCCCCTCTGAACTGGATATTAACACAAATATTACAGTTTGAGAATTGTTTGAGTCAATTAGGTAACCCTACTAGCTGAAAGTTCTTACTATCAGAATCATGGCTACTGGACACTGAATTTTCACAGTGTATTAGTGCAACTATTACCAGGAGTTATCACAGGGTTTTTGGTACCCTTTCACAAAGAGAGAGATAGAAAAAGGAAACAGGGAGCCCCCCAGATGAAATAAAACCAACTCCTAATGCATGATATTAAAGATACAGCTACATAAACAACACATCTAAAAAAGCAAACTGTAAACTTGGAAGTGTTCTTGGTATGCTTGGGAAGAAATCTTTTCCTTCATCCAGAACGTGCTGATATGATATTTGTTCTTTGATCAAATGTGGTATTACATGGTCTCTCTCTATTATTAAACATATAATCCAAAACTGAAAGTGGACTCACAGAAAGTTACACAGGTGAGAATCTGAACTCAGAATGCAGTCACTGCAGCTGAGCAATCACTCTGTAAAAAATCCTAAGGATGCATTCTTAAAATCTGTCTAAAACTATCATTTAAAGATGATAGTTGGAATTTGAAGAGCACTGTGATTCTCATAGAAAACCTTCACAGCTAAGAAGGAAGATTAATTTGAAGTTGTATTTTGGAGAATATACTTGAAATGAGAGTAAATGTCAGTCTAGAAAACAGTGCAAACTTCCACCAAGACACCTTGCAGCACTTGGAAGTCAGCATTTTGTTTACATTCCAACAGCAGTAACTCAGACTATTTGCCTTATTTTAGATCAGACGTCTACACAAAATATTTTCAAGTTCAAATCAACTGGCATTAATTACTATTAAGGTAACAATCATTAAGTAATAAGCATTCACAACAACTCCATGTATCAGTACAGGCTGGGGGCTGATGTACTAGAGAGCAGCTCTGGAGAAAGAGACCTGGGGGT
>JANHGL010020365.1:45736-92459 GCA_024611195.1 Ceyx melanurus
CTGCTCAGGCAGGGGGGTTGGACTAGATGATCTTCTAGGTCCCTTCCAGCCCCTAATTTCTGTGATTCTGTGATTAATATTCAATTCTTGAAGTTACACTTCTTCCTTTGCTGACACCATATTTCTGACCTCTTGTGCTCGCCATATGCAAATAAGCAAAGAAAATTGACTTGCTTTTTGTCTTGATGTGCTGATTTTTTAAATTCATTTTGGTTTTGTAACACTCAGCTTAGGGATTCAGCTTGCCTGTGAACAAAAGTTAACCTGCTGCAGCACAGCTGTGTGACCTTGCCTGAGTTTCTTCTGATAAAGCTGTTGAGCTGTGAAAAAGCCCTGCAAGCTGAGAAAGGTGAAAGCACAGACTGAAGAGTAGCTTTTGAGCTATACATCTGTTTTACCAGGCACAGGAACTCTCCGTTCACAGAAATTACTGAGTGATGCTTTTACTTCCCAAATTGAAATGGAAATTGCATTAAATAAGAGAAACATCACTGATGCTGGTTTTTATTCACATTAAATACTCCTGCATTTGGGAACACCTACATGTATCAAAAGAGGATCTCTCATAAATTAAGATGTTCTCCTTTTTTTCCAGAAAAATATAAAGCAGTTTCTAGTGCAGTGGTCCAGTACTCAGGTAAAATTAAAGAGCACAACACTCTTGAGTTTATTACAGTCCTGAAATCATTTTAGTGTCTGGAAGCTGCTGTGATGCAGAAGAGACACTATTGAGTGATTAAACTATAGCTAAACAAATAGGTAAATAAATAGGTAACTAGATAGGAAGATGCCTAAGTGAATCCCTTTGTGTCTTATAAGAAAGGAGAAAGCTTTGCCTTTCTGTGCTCAGATTTTTCAACCCAACACCAACAACTCGGTAAGAAAGAAGGAGAGGGACACGGAGGCTCCACGTTCTACCAATCCGACAGCTCTATTTTCTAGCTACAGTCAGAAAAATTCCATCTGACTGTGCAAACTTGTGCAATATCTCCTGCTGAGTGACAGCTGGGAAATAACCTACAGATTGAAATGTCTAAGGGGTATCAGTGATTAATGTTGCCCCTAAGTAGTTTTCTTCTCAGAAACCACTTAGATCTTGCTACAGAAAGCTTCAAAGTTAGGTGTTTGCATCCAGGTGCGCTGCCATGGACACACTGGTGTCCGCTATGATAATTACTGTTCACATTTTTCATCCTGGAATTGCTTAATTCTCTTACACTACACCTCTCTTACACTACTCTATATATCTGTATAGTAACACAGTATTACTTATAGAGTATTATTATAAAAAGCATCAGTAAATAATCTCTACAGAAAAAAGTGGCAGCATTCCAACAATATCTGAGAGAATAATGACATTTTTTAACTACCTTAAATTATTTTCAAGCTGAAAAGAAGTATACCTGCTTAAATTGTAACTACACCATGCTGTGTATCTCAAACATGCCATTTTGAATTTTGTTAAGTCAGGCATAAAGCATGATGTAAAAATGATGACTGCATTATAAAAATATTAGTTATTCAGTGTCAGTGAAGGACTTTCTATCACTGAGGAATATAAACTCTGGTGGAAAACGATTATTATTTTTAATGAAAAAAGCTGACTGATGAATGGATGTGGTTTTGCATTTTTTTTCTCAAAAAGTATTTTTCCTAGATTTCTAACACTAACTATGATATCTCCGTATATTCCACCAGAATACAGAGGAGAACCTGGGCAATTATGAAGACTGTTTGTCTAAAATTTAAAATGTTGCTGCATAATTATTTTTTTCCCAAGCAATGTCCA
The DNA here is from genome assembly GCA_024611195.1 of Ceyx melanurus. Classification (NCBI taxonomy): domain Eukaryota; kingdom Metazoa; phylum Chordata; class Aves; order Coraciiformes; family Alcedinidae; genus Ceyx; species Ceyx melanurus. The sequence continues at coordinate 47,526 of JANHGL010020365.1, forward strand.
TCTACAATAAATGTGTTTCCAAAATAACAACACATTTTTCTAACCTTCGGGTCAAAAGTCAGTAGCTAAACACTCTGACACTTTAAATTCTCTAGATAACAAGTAAGCATTCAAAAGCTAATGGATATTAGTGAACAGATACAACATGTCTGGGACAGCATGAGATACATCAAATGTGCAGCACTGTAAATCAAGGAAGTCAGAAAGCATCTGGATTTTGATAACTCGTATTTTTTATGGGAAGGAATTAAACAGAATCATAGCATAATTTATGTTGGAAAAGACCTTTAAGATCATCAAGTCCAACCATTAATCCAGAACTAAACCATGTCCACACTGACAAGTCTTTTAAATACCCCCAGGGATGGGGACCCCACGACCTCCCTGGGCAGCCTGTTCCAGGGCTTGACAACCCTTTCAGGGAATAAAAGTTTTCCCAATACCCAACCTAACCCCACCCCCCTGGTGCACTGGAGGCCGTTTCTTCTTGTGCTATCACTTGTTACCTGGAAAAGGAGACCTCCTGTCAGGGAGCTATCGAGAGGCAGATCATCCCCTCTGAACTTCTTTTTCCCCAGGCTAAACAACTCCAGGTCCCTCAGCTGCTCCTCAGAACACTTGTTCTCTAGACCCTTCCCCAGATCCACTGCCCTTCTCTGGACCTGCTTCAGCACCTCAACGTCCTTCTTGGAATGAGGGCTCCCAGAACTGAACCCAGGATTTAAGGTGCAGTCTCACCAGGGCCAAGTACAGGGAGACAGTTACTTCCCTAGTCCTGATGGTCATCTGGGCACACTCCTGGCTCATATTCATCAGGTTGTTGACCATGAGGAAGGCAATATTATTTAAAAAATAAAAAAAACCTCAACCCCTATGGCCAGACCACTGAGTTATATAATGCATTAAACACATGAACACATCCCGTTGTTGCTGTAGCTGAAACTTGGAGATGGGAGAAAAACAGACCTTGGAGGGAAGAAAGCAGGAGTCTCAGATAGGTGTGCATATGCCATAGGATGCTCTGCACAGAGTCAGTGTTAATGATGAAGGGGGAAAAAAGCACTCTATGAGTTCTAGCGAGTATCCCAAGCTGCAGCAGGTACCTGCCGTGCCCTGCTTCCATAGAACTGCTTGGGAATGCAGATGGGAACAGCCCTGAGACACCGGGGCAGTGGCTCCTCATGTTTCCTTCTGTTCTCAGCTGTGAGCTCTCATTTCACTACATGCTGCTTAGTCCGTGGATAATATAAGCGGTAAAAAATTATCTTAATGCAGAGAAAATGTTACGCTGGATTTCCCCTTACAACAGCGGGTCTCCGGGCCATCTGAAGCACAGAGCTGCATTTAATAGGTGATGATGGCCGTGGCCATGAATATGCATCACAACCTTTAACAGCTGCTTTACAAAATTTCCATCATCTGATACCAAATGAAGCCTGCATACAGTATGTATGAAACTGACATTACAAGCATTTCTAAAAATCTGATTAACATTTCCTAATGACTCAAGAGTTCCCCAAATAGCTGTACCTATAACTCTGTAATGATAGCAGAGTGCAAAAACCACAAGCTAGATTGTTCCACTTCTCCTCATGCTGAATACTGCTTTAAATCCCTGAGAGGCTTACAGAATACTGAAGGGGCCCATCCATAGAATTTTAAACTAAACAAAGTTGAAAAAATATGACCCAAGAATCTTCACATTCATTTTATAGCCACATTTATCTCTATTTCTTAGACCAAGCAACATACTTCATCTTGAAAGAAATTGGAATGGATAGAAATGCTTGCTATAAATGCCATAGGAGCTTCCAAAGACAAGATAATCTGACATTTTTTTATCATAATATGATTGGTATGCTTTGATCACCAAGAAAATGAATTAAAAGAAACACATTTTTGTTTCCAAAATGATCAATGCAGAAGCTTACATTTATAATAAAGAGAAGCAACCAGGGACCACGACAGTATATTAATAAATATGCTAGCAAGTTTGTGCAATATTCTGCCTTCATAAGGTTTTTACCTTGATAAAAGGTGGAAAGATGAAAATTCATAGAAGCAAAGCTGTATTCAGTTTGAGTGGGAATAATAAAAGGTATGATAAAGGTACCAGGGTATCTCTAAGGTTTCATACTTTGTTTTTAATGTGTTTGAAAATTCAATTTAGCCTTAAAAATATATTCCAGTTTTACTGAAATAAAAAAACATTGTCCCATTCTTGGATTCCCACGAAATTTCTTTTGTCCTACAATCATGTGTTAACATAATGGACATAACAGACAGAAAGATAATGATGAGCTTCATCACTCAGCTGCAGTTCAGAGCTTACAACTAGTTGCTTAAGAAAAAAAATCATTCTCATGACATGATGTAAAAATATGCTTTCTTCTTAGAGATTAAAAGAAATGCTGTACTATAAAAAAACGATTTCTGAAGGAAGTTAGAAAAAGAAAACATTTATCTTTGAGATTCAGCAGAAGATGAAGGTATTGAAAGCCACAGTCCATCACATTTCATTGCTGTTGATTTAATGGGAGCATTTACATACCTTTACTGTACTGTTTAAAACCAAGTAAATAGCTGTTAGGTAGAAAATAATTAATACCAAACATAAAAAGACATGCAGAAAGGAAAAGAAGCTGTTTAATGTAGCTATTTTCATTGAAACTCATGACTGCCCCCCGATACAATGTCTTTCTTCTTTTTATACTTCATTATGCTATGTATATTGAACTATTTTAGACAATAATTTATTTAAACATTTCATTTTTGCTTATGGAACCATATTGTTATCATTCAGCATGTTTCTGACTTGGTCAGGAAAAGCAGTATAGCAAATGCCTCAAAAGAAAAGCTGAGAGATGATCAAGAAAATAGTCCTTAGGTTTACATAAAAATTTGGAGTCTAATCAAAAAGACCTTCAATTCAGACTCTAAGGCAGTGCCAGTTATCAAAGATCCTTCTTGCACACACTGGGATATTAAATGCCCTATTCTGAAAAGACACAAATCAAATTCAGCATAAATCTCTCAGGGTTACTTGTTTCATAAATTAACTCTTGAAGCAAAAGCACAACTGGCAAAACAACTTTTCTAACTTTGAAATAGACACAAACCTTCAGTTTTCTAAGGGATTATGTGTTTATTCCACACTTTTTTGCTCTGAGAAATAAATCCAGAATCTAGACCTTTGCTGGATTTTGTTCCCAGGTTAATTTAAGAATAAATTTTCCAGCATTTCTTTGATATGAGTATAGGGTAAAAAACAGGGCATGCAAATTCTCAGCCCGTTTTATCGAAATGATTAAGAGGAGAGTTGGCAAATGATCCCAAACCCATATATAGTGATCCTGGGTTTTATTATTACATTTTTTTAACATAATTACACTTTTCAAAAGACTTAGCTTGCAAAAATCCAAGCATATGATTCAGTTTCCTTCTCTTGGAATGTCTTTGATTTCCTTTGCGTTCTTTGACTTTATGCATTAATCTAATACTTCTAAGAAATGTAGTTTAATTTACTGGTCTGTTCCCCTAGCTGCTTTCATAACTGTTTTTAATGTACATTGCCTTTATAAAACAATGTGTAATTTTTACCTTTGCTTCAATTTGTTTAGTATCCTGGTTTTGGAACAAAAATTTGATTTTGCTCTTCCCATCATCTGAAGAACCTTTGAGTTGGGAAAACTTGTATCTCCAAAGTACGGCCTAAAGGAAAAAAAGAAATATTGAAAATCAGATAAACCAGAGTAGTTATCATTGAAAATTGCATTGAAAATAGCCAATCTCTTTCTAAGGGTAATTTTAGCCCCTTTATGGTACATATGTAAATCAATTCAGTGTTCTTTGGTCTGATGTCCCTTTGATCAGATGGATGTGTTATATTTTAAAAGTACCCAATTGAGTCAAGTAAGAAAAAATTTTTAAAATTAACCCCAAAATTCTTTTAATAAAATTAAACCTGAAAAAAAAAAAAAAAAAAAACAAAAAACAAAAAAAAAAAAGAAAAAAGAAAAAAAAAAAGAGCTCTGATGAATTAATTGTTATATGAAAAGACAAAGATTTTCTTCCACTGAGGATCTATGGATTCCCTACTCCACCTGAGGTGATGACCTGTTATAGAAGTCCTCTCTTTTTCTTTGCACATTAAAACATCAAGCTGTATTAACATAAAGGGCATATTAAATCAAAGACAAATATCTATTTTAAAATGATAAAAGAACAAAAGGAAACCATGTAATGAGAACTTATTTTGAGTTTACTTATGAAAGCTCTAAGAAAGAATCTGAGAAGATCATTAATTCTAAGCATATCGGTGGCCTTTCAAGTCATTATATTATGAACTACATTGTGTCTTGTGAAAAAAGACAGATTGCTCTACAGAATAAATATGCAATTAATAACATCTAAAACTAGCTAGAAAATAATATTTTTAATATATCTAATGTGGATTTATGTAGCAAAAAACCCCCATTTCAAAGTACTTTGCTGAAAAGTCAAACGAGCTATTTTTTATTATCTTTTCAGCCTCATTTAAAGCTATTCCTACCCCCAATTTTTTGAAGCACTAACATTCTTCATTATGAATTCAGTAGTATTTTACATAATTACAAGGTAATCCTGTTACTTTGAGGAGGTATTAATTTCACATACATAAGACAACACAGAAACTTAGAGCAAGAAGTTCTGTTCCATTTTCTTTGGCCTAAGGCTTTGCAAATGAGTTGCTTTCAGTGGTGTAGCATGACAGTTCCATCTATGTCCTTTGTCTATACCTAAAAATGATTTAGTATCCACTTGAAAGCAAACAGAATAGGAGGGAGGTCAAATTTTTAAGTGTTCTAAATCTATGCAGGTCCCTTTGCTTCAGGATTTGTTGATCTCTTTAGGTTGATGACTGACAAAAATTTCTAACCTGCACCAACATAAATAAAATTTATATTTGCTTAGTAACTTGAATAAAACCAAAAGGACAGGATCTCAGCTGTGCACAATACACAAAGTACTAGAATTATTTTCCCCAAAATTATCTATAGATTTGACTCTTCCAGATAAAATAAAACCCTAATCTGACCACTTTCATTCTCTGTCTGTATGTGACAGGTGTGTTCCTATCTACCATAAACAGAGTTAAGGACATTCTGTTTCAGATAAACTAGATTAATTTGGCAATTTATGAGAAAATATATTGTATTTACTTCAAATGCTGTCCTCCTGAGCTGACCAATTGTTTCCTCTCACTTTGTTTGATCAATGGTGTTTACCTATGTCCTGTACGTACTGAATTAAAAAAACAAAACAGTATCACTGTATCATTCACACCACTATTTCACCACAATTCCTACCTATATTGTAAACTCCTTTATTTATAGACCTATGTGAACGACCCTTGTCAGAAGATCAAAATCATTGCCTTTCTGCAGGAATCTATTTAAGCATGTAATTTCCTAGATGAGAAATGGAAAAGGCATTGATAGTCTATCTCAGGAGAACAATGGGCTACTTCCTCTTGTGTTTTCCATGTGTTTTGGACATGTTGTTTTTTTCTTTTCATTTTCATTATTCCAAAACACATAAGCAGTGAGCAGGGACCAGAGCTTTGTTTCTGCCTCATAGTACCAAAGTAGACAGAAGGAAGATCTACTCACTTTGGAACCTAGTTTGACATGGTTGTGTAGCTAAAGCAGTGACATGAACATATGAGAGCTTCACATGTTCTCTTTCATGTTCCTATGGGCTGGCTTTGGTGTTGCAGTGCTCCCTGTGATGACTGGTCTGAATTCTAATTTTAAAGGTTCCATCTCCTTCACTAGAAATAGGCATCCTCGGGGGTACTGATCTATGCCACAGTCAAAATCAAGTGAATGATTTTTTTCCTGTTTTTGAACAAACAGTTGCTCAGTGCTTGTCTCAGAGGGTGAACAGACGTTGATATAATTCTGTACATGCACATATATATATATATGTATAGATTGACTTCCAAGCAATAAGTACATTTGCAAAACATGCTGGCTTTTTCACAAATTGCCAAGACCCTAAATGTGTCATATAAATGATTCCTAAATCAGTTTTTATGAATTATAAAATATAAGCAGGAGTACTTACTGGTTTGAAGCTGCAGTGCTATTGAGCTCAACACTCTATAATACATTCTGATAGGGCTTCAAAAAAGCAGCCTTTTATCTTCAAGTGCTTTCCTTGCTTAATCCTCAGTAACTGTGTTTAACTTGCATCACTGAGAATATTTTACAGGGCTATATATAGCATTTTCAGAAAGCAGTAAATTTTTCTTTACCCTAAAATGCATTCTACAGGAGAACCAGGTGGCAATTTCTATAAAAGCATAAATTGCAATGAAATTAAAGAAGATTCTGTGGTAGATACTTGTGAGATACTCCTCAAGTTGAGGCACATGATGTTATCATGGCCTGATGGAACACCAAAATGAGAACTCAGTATTTATTATTGATTTCCTTTAAAAGAGAATGCTCAATTCATGAGTAGAAACTGAATTTTTGAGTAACAGCAAGCAGCCCATTGTAGAAACTGGGAATCAAGTTAATGGCATATACCAGAAATGCCACCAGCTTCATAATTTGCATCCATTCAGTGTGCTCATGGAAAATCTGACATAGTTAATCAATGTTCTGAGAAATGCAATGTAAGAAGACAATCTCATTGAGCCAGTACTGTATGTATCATGTATAACAGTGAAAAAAACTAATAAGATAGAAATCCTCTTCCCAATTATTATTCATAGATCATCTCAGCTGCTTTTTACATATTATACCAGCTAATAAAATTAACTTCAAAGAATGCCAGAATGGAACACAAACAAATAAACAGTGCAGACAATCTGACATATTAGATTTAAGACTTCTCTTGAGATGCTATTAAGTTATTGTAATAAGAAATCATCAAAAAGCAAAATCCTATCTTCACTGAAATTAATAGGATTTTTCTTTCCTTTGACATATCTGCGACCAAGTTTCTCCACCAATACTTTTTAATGAGAAATATTTTATTTATAAAGTAATCAGCTAGGACTCATTTGTTCTAGTCTTTGTAACAAAATTACTGTCTATTATCTCCTACTAGTGTTATTTTGCTATAATTACACAAGGATGCTCTCTGCGCCTGCATACTTTTATTTTATAGATGGGACATAAATGCAATACATAAATAGAACATGGAGGAAAAGCTATTGACTTCAGTCAATGTAAGAAAAATACTTTGCTGATGTTCCCCATAGTCACACAAATGAAGAAAATTATATTGCTTCTATTCTTAGCACTAGTGCTATGTCTGAAACACATTCAGCAAGGGACCTTAGAAAATATTTTCACAATCATATCATTTGTCAGTTTGCTACTCATTTGTCTCATTTCAGAATCCTGGACTAAACTACATACAATTTTAATGAGATGTCATCAAACAAAATAGCTTCCCATCTATATAAGAAAAGTGGGATTGTATCATAATTATCTTAGTTTAGGGTATGATCGAGAGCTTCGGCTAGGATTTTTGTTTTTGTTTGGGTGAATGAGCTTGATTTATCCTAAACAGAGATTGGATTACCAAAAACACGGAATTAAGAGGTATCTCTGTATTTTTGCTTACCATACTGCAAGGAGTATGAATAGAAATTTGAATGTCTGACTGGTCCATGGCTCTGTGATACCCACATGATTTAGCAAGAATATTTTGCTTTGGGCACTAGGAAAGTTGTACTTTGTCAATATGAAAGTCACCAACCTGAACTATGTTACATGGCTTCAGAGACAACTACCGTTAATTTATTATTAGTCTTGCCTCTTCTATATTGGATTATGCACTGCAGACTAATTCCCTTCTTCCAAAAAGACCATTTACACTTAGACCATTTACAAGTTGTGTGTTTGCATCACATACTGCAATGGCATAATTTCACCTGCTGGTGCTCATCACCAAATACAACTTTTCTCTACAATTTCCATTGGCATGAATCATCCAGGTTTTATTATGTAAGAGCAAAAGAAGTTTGGCCCTCACTAGGATGCTTGGAAAAAAACTGGAAGAGTCTGTCAGTGTTTCCAATTATTAGATAGCTAAATCTCAGACTACCTCTAAATGGTGGAGTTAATAAACTTTATTTAAGAAGATGTTAGAGGGCACTGTTCAAAGACCAGTTTCAGCACATCCCTTCGTTGCCTTTTCCACTGCATCTTCAAAAACCTGTATTTGTACTTTTCCAACACCACCTTCTTTTCTTCTTGTTTATCTAATTAATCTTATTTTTTTGTTTCTTAAGGATTTTTTTAATGCTATATATTAAAGAATTATGACAGATTTCAGTGGATAACTTTCAAGCTAATGTTGTTTGTCATCTGATTAAAATATGTGATAATCCCCCAAGTCAAACTAAATCAAGAAAAGATGCCTTGTAGGTCTTTGTTTTCAAGAATAGAAGTAACTGGGTCTTTGGGCACCTGGGATACACCTCATTTGGCTGTTTGGCTCATAGCTAATTGAGAAAGATTGCATTCTTGCAAAGTGACACTTTGTCCATACTGATAGCAGCAGTAGGAAACTGAGTAGGATTAACATCTTGTTCATACTCAGTTCTGCTCTGTTCCTGATCTCTGGAGAGTGTCTTGCTACAAAAGAATTATGGTCCAAGGCAATTTCCTTTGTCAACTGCTGTGGCTTTATAACTGTAAAGGGAAAGACAGGGGAGGACACAGAGGATAAAGAACAAAAATGAGACAAAGGAAAAAGCAAGAAAGTCAGCCCTAATAAAATAACTGTTCTTGTCCATTACTGAAGTTACATTGAATGTAAAAAGGCTATAGTTTATTTACTTAGTACTGATGGATGCCCTACCAACATTTGTTTGTTTCTAGCCACAGTAGATAAGACTGAACAAACCATGCTTGATGGCTTAAATTAAACTTATACTAGCTATTTGTTCAGCATTTCAATTTCTAAGCATGGAATAAATACTTGTTCATAAGAGTTACATTATTAAATCTCTACCCTGAAGTGAGCTTGTTTTCCTGCTGCCTTCTCTAGTACTGAACTTCAGATATCAAGGGTTTTTTTACATGATGTTTGATTCCAATATATTGTATGTGCATTAGCTGCACGAAGAGACAGACCTTAAGGTATGTATCCCTCAGAACCATGGATTTTGTTCCTAAAGAAATTAGGAGAAATTCTGTCCTGTGTTATTTAGTGTACTTCTGGTATGAACAACAAATTAAAGATATTTGCAGTGCTTCTTGTTGTTTATAGTATATCCTCTTTTGTGATGAAGTGCACAAGGTGTCTGTGAGAGAAGAGATGACAGGTACATTGAGCTTTGTTGATATGCACCTTGTGGGCCATTATGGAGCCTTCTGTTACTTTGTTCTAGCATCACCATCTAATTCAGCAGCACTTTAATTTATTTTCAGTCCTATAAGGGATGATGATTTTTTTTTTTCTCTTTTGACAAACATTTTTTTGACTGCTGCTTTAATGAGCACTAAATGTGATGGAGTACAGCCATAGAACTTTGCACAGGTAGGCATATGGCAGTATACACTCACATAAACAAATACATACATTATTCTTACAGGCTTTGGTGCAAGTATGCACATCAAAGAACATTTTACTGTCAATATAAACAGAAACATATATAACATACATACTTTCATACACTTGAAGAGTAGATAATAGGTTTTTCCTAGAAGCATGTCAAAAATAAATTCCTGAATGACACTTGAATGAGTAGATGTATACATTAGATGGCTTTCAGAATAGTAATTAGGTGAACTCTTGTAAATGTCTTGTTATGCTTTTTAATCTATGTCTACATTCTTAATTCTTAACATGTCCAAAACCTTATTTATATATAAATGCTTAAAATAATATTTGTGTCCATACTTAACATAAATAATCTACAAGAGTTACATCTGCTTATTAAAACATTGATGTCTATATACTAGCTAATGTTAGGCAAATGTAGGACCTGAATTGATGTGCTGAAATTGTGCAGAACTTGGGAAAATTATCTTCCTCAGTGGACATTAATAAACAGTGCTGCAAAAATGGCCTAGGGTAAAATTTGGTTTATAACTTTTAACACCTGCAACAGAACTTTTTCATCTTTCTAGATTTTTTTTTTTCCAAAATAATATTTACCAACTAAAACATCTCAAAAAAAAAAATTATGTCTGGAGTAGATGTTGCAAACTAAGGCACCTTATAGTGCCAGGAATAACTAAACAGAATCTGAAAAACTTTACTAGGTAGTCAAGAGAAAGGAAAGCATCTAAATGGTATTCAGAGAGATTAATTAAATTCTTTGTTTAGTAGAATACCAGCAAGGAAGAAAGAGGGAAGTTCAGGAATAAGATGCTATTTGACACCCTTTACTTCAAATAATACAAATTAAATTGCATTGCAGCCAGTGGGCATTTTCTGAAGAAGTTCCAGTGGAAGAGATGCTGTGGGGACCACTCACTAATGATCATTTTCAAACTTCCACATCTGCCAACAGAGGCAGGTGGCCTTTTCACTCCAGGTAAATCACTGCCACAGATGAAGGGACTACCTGATAGAAATTAATCACAGTCAAACATTTGCTGATGTCTGCTTGGCCGATATGTCACAGCTCTGATTCAAATGTTATATTATTAATAAGAAAAAAAAAAAGACGACATCTGCACTGGAGCTTTGACACTGGAGGGTGCTACAGAAGAACAAGAGCACCAGTACACGTTACTAGTATTTCATGTGCAGAGAAACTCTTTTGTGTCCATAATTACATTTAGTAGCTTATAAGCTGTTTAGTTGAACAAAGACATTATTTTCTGATATGTTGGAAGAATCTGATTTAACTAGGCAGTCTTAAAACCTGTTCATTCTCCTTTCAGGAAACAACAATGTTTTTTTTATAAAGCAACATACCAAATTCTCTAAATGACAAACCACTGTTGGCTCAACGAGCTACTAGTCAGAAAATGAGTAAGAGAAAGCAGGGACTATGCTTTATGATTTATGCCAGTGCTGTTATAATCACATCACAGTACAGATTCGTTCTGAAGAACTCAGTTTACTCATATTTATTATGGGTCTGTGCAGACACAGAAACAACATTTTTATCGAACCGTGATGTTTTTGACTTGAAATACATTTAGCACAGATGACAGTTTTTAACCACAAATTTTGACTTATGTAGTTAAGTATTACGTAAAGATTAAATGACAGTAAACAAAGAAACAAGACACACAGTGTTTTCTGGTTTCTGACTGGAACCCATAAGCACAATGAGAGTCATTACCCTCTATAAACTTGGTCATGTGCAAATGCCATATTATTAATGAGAAAAGAAAAAAATGACATCTTAGAGTGCAGCTTTAGCTCTAGAGAGTGCTATAGAAGAAGGAGAACACAAGTACACATTACTACTTTTTCTTTTGTGGGGAGAGAAACTCAGAATGTGTTTCTATTTTTGTTAAGTATAGCAATATTGTTGAAGAACATTATCAGCACAGACACAAACTACACCTGCCATACAGAAGATACATTTTTAGCTGAATCACAACTGTTACCTTTCCATGAAATGATAGAGACCAGGTAATGGTTTTTCTGTTTAGTCACTTATTAAAACATGGTTGACACACTTAGGGCAGATCTGAGACAAGTTTTAATACCATAGCTGGTTTGCCAATTTCCTCTGTAGCAGGCAACAGAGGATGCTGCTTTACACGGTATTGTTTCTCTTCTAATGCAACTGCACTAGAGCCTTCTGCATCATCTCTCACTGCCTGGTGCCTGACTACCTAACCAAACAACATGTCCTCTTTTTTGCCCATGGTGCTGTACTTTTCTAACACACAAGCTAAGTCAAGTGCAACACTGCAGGTAGGTTTCTCAGGATACCAACTCCATTCTGCTTACAACACTGCAAGTTTTGAGACAACACAAACTGCTTCAGAATAGTATGTAGAGAAAACCAGTATTTTTTACTTCTTTTATATGTAAATATTTTGGACATAAAAAGGTATCTTTTTTATTGGTGAATATTATGCAGTAGTTTATTTATGCTTATGCAATTTACTTGACTATAGCAGAAGCCTTCTTAAGGAATCTGTTGACAACGAACTGTTCCATCTGATTAAAAAACTTGGGAGAGTTTATAATTTTATTTTCTTACATACTTACATTTATAAGTCTAAAATGAAAATAAAAAAAGTGCAAGAAAAAGGAGGAAAGAAGAGCTGAATGCAAATAAATCTGCTAGCAATGCTAACAATTGCCTTAGTGTTTCAGGAGTCAATTTTTATATTTGAAGACGACTTCTCTCTTTGCTATGAAGAAAAAAATTCTAATTTGTCAGGGCAAAGAAGAATCTGTTTGATGAGTAATACTCTTTGCCAAGATGATGTCTCCAGAAATTTTGTACAACTGGAAAGGTACTTCTTTGAGAAAGCATGACAGTGAAGTTCTGTCTCTGCTAGTGCTTTTTTTCTATACCTGGATATCTGCTGTACATGTTCTAAGCACATACTGTAAGGGTACCACACCCTTCAGCCATGGTAACAGGTATGAAGGCAACAGAACTTGTGCTTTTTTGCTATCTGAAGTTTGATGTATGTTTGTACTGCAGATAATGGCTTTGAAAGAGTCTAAAGTCTTTTGAGAATCAGAGATGTGCAAAAGCTTTGAAGGAGATGCAGATTATCTTTACACAAAACCATTGCTTTAATATTATTCAAGGTTGAGGGGAAATGCACATATTTTTTTTCTGAGCCACTGCATTTTAATTCTGTTGCACTGATTTTGTTGTATAATACCTCCTAAGTTGACAGTCATGTATTTCACTGATGAATGGTGTAAGACTACTTGCTTAACAACAAGAAATATGTATACACAAGTATTTGAATTGCAAATTCACCACACCTTCTGCAAACAAACAATAGAACAGAGTGGGAAGAAGAAAAGTCTTCTGATTAGCAGAGTAATGTGGCAGGAAAGGTTGACTTAGAGGATAGGAGCATATTCTGGATAGAAAGGGGGATTTTCAGCAATTGCTGGTGGCAGTGATACAGGATCTCAAAGGAAAACAGGTACTGAAGAGAAAGGGAACTCAAGAGAACATATCTCACATTCTCCTGTAGCAACGGTGTCATGGGGTAGCAATAAAGTCTGTTTACATTTTAAATTTACATTAGTGCAAATACAGACATATGTAGGCTCTCAATTATTTTACTGAGATTTGGATTTGCATAATCTGGAAACTGATACACCATTATGCATTTGATATAGCAAATTATTTCATCAGTTGTCTGAGCTTTTTTTTAAGGCTGATGGGAAAAGCATAAGACACACAGACCATGGCTGATTCCTCTTTTTATAGACATCTGAACAAAAATATCTAAAACAAAAACTGAGAACTGCTGTAATAACACACACTCCCACCCTTGGAACAGGAGAAGAGAAAGGCAGGTTACTTTCAAAGCTCACATATCAGCTTAAAACCAAGAAGATTATTTCCCCTCAAAACCAAGGATGCACCAGCTAAAGAAACATCAAACTGAATCACTCTGAGCTTTCATGTGAAATTAAAGAATGAAGACTTGAGTTTGTTTCAGATTGATGTTGGTATTGACTTTTCAGTAGCAAGCACACAACAGAATACAACTCACATCATTTAAAAGTCATCCCCAAGTTTAAAGCACAAGAAATTTGAAAAGAGATGATCTGTTGCAGTAACAAAAAGAACATTTTAAGGATGTAGCACATCTCAAAAGAGAAAAAAAAATGAGGAATAATAACAATGTGATGGAAACAAGAACTTTACCTTTGTGGCAGCATCGAAACAGACAAAGCCCATACTAAAGTCAATGGTAAGTCCCATAAGATGACTCTCCAAAACACAGGCATATGTCTTGCACTGTAAAAATAAAGTCAGAGAAGGTAGTCACCACAGAACACATTTCTTAAAATACTTTGTAGGATGAGCATTCCAGTGTCTCTATTCTAAATATATATTTTCAAATTATTATCAGAAATAAGTTGTTTATGTGTAAACAGGTGAATTTACTGTCAGTGTATTTCAAATTAAAGGATTTATACCAGTGATCAAGTTCTCAAAGTATTGTTAAAAGATGCTTTGTTCCCACTAGGGAAAACATACATCAGAATTGCCTCAGTGGTTTACCAATGACAATTGCTAAAATGGAAGTTTCATTAATTTTGAACTCCCCTATTCATTTTGGCCCGAGTAACTTCCTCTAACATCAATATATTGCTCTTAGCTTTTTAAACAAACAAAAAAAGCATTTGTAAAAAATCTCTTAGATATGCTGATTATTGGGGGTTTGTGCTGTCCTAAATATTAGTGAAAAACGTAGGATTTCATACATTGGAGCAACTAACAGTCATATGGAATACCTCTTTGCTTCAGCTAGTGGATCTCTCAACAAAATCAGAGACAACTTTCTCATTCTGTGATATTTAAAGCTATGCATCTATTTATTTCCATAACCTCACACTTCAATACAAGCTGTGAGACATCTATTAATGTCATTCCATGATCAAAACTACTGCTGTGCCTGAAGGTTGACTTCAGGTACAAAATGACAAACTTGCATTTTTCATCACTATGTAAAAAGATTAGAACATCTCCAAATATTATGTCAGTTCTTTAAAAAACTGTTTAAAAAACCTATTCTTGTTTAATAGATGTTTTCTCCCCCAGATTAAATAAAATATAGCTATAGTCTTAAACTGTTGTTGTAGTCACTAAATATATGATATGAGAACAAAGACTTTCCTGATCTATAATGTGTCAAAGAATCAAAATATAAATTGTAAACACGAGGACAATGCAAGTTACTAAATTATCAGTATTGCAAAACTATGTATTATTATATTTGGCATTTTGATTATCAAGGATAAATCACATTTCTTTATTTGTATATACTTTGAGCAGGCTCTTTGGATTCTAAATTGTCTTCCCCAGAAGACAAGAAGTTGAAAGACTCATTAACAGCTTCTAAGACTTGAAACATTCTAATGAAGAAAAATGGAAGTGTTCATAACTTTATAGCTTCTTTAGTTAGTTTGAATTTTATTTTCTTACACTTCAGTATAGATTTCTTTTCCAAAAGTGAAGCATTTGAGTGAATTGTTTTTACTGATCAATCAGGTCACAACTGCACAAAAACAGTTGTTGACTAATATCTGTGCGTTAATATTGTGTGTCCAATATTTGTGTGTTAATATTGGAGCTCTAGAATCCATGCTTCAAATACAGTGATATCTACCCATCACTGCAGCTGAAAGACACTCTATTAGCTCTCAGTGGGGCACAAGTGCAGCACTGAAGTCTACAGACAAAGCACGGCCCTCTCTAACTCAGAAGCAAAGCCAATCCATGACACGTGTCTTACAAGATGATTTTCTGTTATTGCTGAGTAATAGTAAGTCACATGTTATTGGGTGATCCACTGAAAGTGTTAAAAAGCTGTAACTATCTGAAGTAAATGAAGACTTCCTACGGCTGCTGCTGAGGTGGGAAGCAGCAACTGGTTTATTCTTGTATATCCCAGTACTGAAAGAACTTTACATACTTCATATATAAAATCTGAATTCTTACAGCATAGAGGTGCACTTGTCCATTATAACTGCTAATGTATAAATCCCCCCAATTTTTAATTATAAAATCAATTAATCAGCTCTGTGGTGTTGCTGTCATATGGTATTTGTGTTTATATTAGAAAAAAAAAGTGGCGGTTTTTTTTTTTTTTTGAGCAGATACACCGTAAAACTGCTATGAATATGTAAACTTAGATCATAAATCAGTGTTGTTAGAAAAAGGGAGGTTATTGCCTTTGGCAACATCTCATTAGTAAAGAAAAGAGTGCAAAGTAATATATTTCACAGTGATTTACTACTTAATGAATTCACATATGCAAAAATGTTCAGGTTTTGCATGCAAAGCAAAAATTTACAGTTTTGTAGAATTATTCTTCTAACTTCCTACAAGATGCAAACTACATTTTTACTTGTAAACCTCCAAGATATCTAGAGCAGACATAGGACTTTTCCTGAGATTTATAATTTGTCAAGGAGACAGTATATCAGGTTTAAAATAGGTATTGCCATCTAACTCATCCGAGCTCCCACCTCTGCACCAGAGGCCAACCTACAATGTGCTTTGTAGCACCATTATCAGCTGGCACAGCACCATTATCAGCTGGCACAGCCACCTCTGTCGAAGCACAGGACTGTGCCTGAGCAAATTATCCTCACTGAGCTGTTAAGATTAATGAGAAACAGGCTGTATGAGTCTTGGTTCAATGCTGCAATAAAAAAAAAGCAACTTGCTTCCCAGACTGAAGGTTTTTTCTACAGAGAGCAGAAATATCATCCACTACAGCTCAGTGTGGTTATCAGCAGGAAGAAACTGCATTAAGGTGCAGAACATCAGTAGCAGCTGATTCTTTACTTATTCTTAGATGCAAGACCAGTCTATGCCCTTGGACCATGTATTCCATGTAGTTCAAAACAACTCAGAGAAGCAAAAATGTGAGAACAAAGGTATCTCTGGACAGCAAGATTTTTTGAGGAAGAATGTCCCTTGCCATATGCATGTGTTGTATGCACTTGTTCTGGTCACAGTTCAGAGTAGGGATGTGAACTTTCAGACAATCGTTAACGCTGGTAAGATTTTTCTCATCTGTATTTTCTTTGTCTTTTAATTCAGATATTTGGAGAAAATAAAAATGCAGAAATTCTACCCAGGACACTAGATAACTTAAAATTCCTTAAATCATCAAAAGTGACTGTTAATATGTTTTGGGGGCTGATTTATCTCAGAGAACTAATGGCAAACTTAGCAGAACTGAAGCATCCCCCCAAAAAGCAAAGGACATTTCAGCATTCATTTCTTGTTCTCTCACAGAATACAGAATACTAAATTGGGTTTATGAATAATTCAGAGACTCAGTCAGGGAGTGAAGGAGACTACCCAAAGTTGTTCCTGAGATCCTACTCCCTCAGAGTAAATGATGGAAAGAATGATAAGTTGTAAATCAAGTGAAAGCTAACTCTGAAGCTAAGGGAAAACATACTGTAATTATGTTATATAATAAACCAAGATTTAATTCACATTTTCAAAGTAATATTCAACTTCAATGGAGACAAACTTTGAAGTACTATTACACAAAGTAGCCTATACAATAATACTCATATAAGGGAACAAGCAATTATGACACAAACAAGAACAGCAAGAAAAAACAATCATGATGAAGGTGGAGAAAATTTTAGCATAAAGTCCATCATTATGCAAGCTATACTGGTCTTAGATTCCTTACATAAAAGTGTTGTGAGATAGTAAAGAGAAAGTTTCTTCACTTCAACTGATCTTTTTTTTCCTTTTAATAGGTAATATGAAAGTGTATTGGCATCTCTTACTATTCTAAAGAAAACTAGAGAGTGACTTAAGCACATAACAATGTCACTGTTACAGTATTGGAACATAATTTTGCTGAACTATGTTGACTATTTTTCTGCCTAATTTTTTAGGTATGTATCCATCAGAAGCTATAAATTAGGTTTAAACAGAATTTATAGTGAAACATTACAAATATATTCTAATTATGTTGTATTCTTTAGAGTTACATCAGAATAGGGGGCTGATTAACCTCTTGTTGAGGTTAATGCCTATTTACACTCCTTGAGTAACTCTTATGGTTTGTATGATTACAGAATATTAAACAATAAATTTGCATCATTTTAAAATGGCAGTTTTAAACTGCAGTTGTATTTTTTAAAGTTATATGGTTTAATAGTAAGACAAACCTGCACACAGCTGGTTTATCATTCACATGAAATACAAATATTCATATTAATATCACTGCATAAAACAGCATTACAGTAAAAATGTACAGTTGATATCTTGATTTTGAACTTATCACCTTTTTTTTTCTCACAGAGCAATGAAAGAACTTGGAGACAAATTATACAACTACTTAGTCAAAGCAGATTTGATCTGAGTCTGCAAACTGGTGGATGAAAGCAGTAACAGAATACTGAAAGAAAAATGAGGAGGCTAAGACCAGTTCTATTAAAAATTAAACTTTTTTTTTCCTCCAAATTGAGATATAGAAAGTGAGGCAAGAAAATAAATACAGGTCAAATCATAAATGCAAGTTCCACAATAATAATCTATCACAGAAACCCTGTTTGTCCACCTTCACAAGTTTGCTATAATTGGCCAATCTCAGGAAATCATTACTTTGAGTTCCTGACTGCTACTCTGAACAGCAGCAGAGTGCAAAAAAAAAAAGGATGGAAAGGTTAAAATTAGTCTGAGGTTAAGATTATTAGGGAAACTCTTTTGGGGAAACATGGGAGCAATTTTGAATGAATGTAATCAAAGAAAAAATTCTAAGCTTGGAATGGTACAGTATGAATTGATATTAGAGGACAACAAATATGAAGTGGCTTCTGGGCTAAAAGTTATTCAAGAATAATGTCACTGATGTCACAGTAGGGCTTCTACAAACAGAGTTGCAGCCAGTTATAGCAGAAAGACAAAGCATCTCAAATATTTAGGAGCAGAGATATATATTGTTGCAACTTTTATACAGAAAAACTAGACTTTCAATTTTTCAGCACAACAGAGGTCGAAAGGTAAGAGCAGCTCCTGTAACAGGGAGCAGAGTGCATGAACTTCGAGATAAAAGCTGAACCTTGTTTGACTCCCCCTCCGACAAAAGTAATATGCATTAAAAGTGACAGCAGCGTAGCTTTTGCAGATGGATCATCACTAGTGTATACTGGTTCAGTCCACCTGCATGTGTTGGTTTATAGGTCAGAAGAGGGCTAATGTATAACTAGCTAACAATTTGTCCGGATAAAAAAAACTGCCTGTGCTTGCATTCCCAGGAGGATGCTGAAAGGAGAGCAGGGAAAGTGAGCATTGGCCAATACTTGCACAGGCTAAGCTGCCAATACCAGTGTTGTATGTGTGTATACAGAGTAACTCATGGCAACAGCAACTAAAGCTGTCCCAATCACATGTATTTTTTATTATTAGAACCTCGAGGTCATAACTAGTAGGATTTGGTGAATTATAATTGTGGTGGGATTTTTTTTTTCCCACTTTTAAATAAAAAATACATGAATGTGAGAAAAAGGGTTTCTCTTCAACCACTCTGATATGAAATTTTGCTGAAAAAATTGGTAGCAATCTGTATCTGAATGTCAATCACCTCTGTCCATCATCAACTAACTGATCAAATACACAAGAAACAAAAAACTGTGGGGAAAAAACAGTATCTGAGGTACAATTTTATTCTAGCTTGCATCCATTAAGTACTCTCATTCAATGTACTCTCATTCCTGATCATTACAAGGACAATTTAATTCCTTCGAGGTTCTTTTATGTTACCCAATAACAAATAATGTAGCACATAAGACAGTATGTAAGAATACTTAAACAGCTGGTTTTGTCCCTGATCTATGGTTTGTTTTTCCTCTTTTGTCCATGAACTTTAGTTAACTGCTATATGTATCAACTAGAAACTCAAAGATTGTATCTGAAGTGATCTCTTCTGAATATTAGATAGCAAGCTGTTTGGAAACACTGAAAGGTGTTTTATGCAATAACATACATAAAAAAACCCCAGATAATAGTGAGAGCTGCAGGAGGGCAGAGAATTGCTTCAACTGCATCATTATTTCATATAGACCATAAGGTACCAAAAGGTAAACATCAAGGCAGTTCTTCTCACCTGTATCCGTTCAACTTCTAAAAAAGTTGCTGTTTGGAAGGCTTTTTCCCATAACATTAGGTCAGACTCTAGTTCCACAGAGAAGTAAAGATCTTCTCCAGATTCAGACTGGACACTGAAGCAATGTTTCCGCCGGTCCAGTAGATCACTGTCCTGATGAAAACCTGAAGTTATATAATCTGGCATACATCAATTAATATTTTTAATTGCAAACATCTATGCCTAGCATTTTAAAATGGCATTTTTAATGGTATAACATTGCAATAAGTACTGAGAGCTGAGGAGCTATACATTAATGGTTTGGTCTAAACATTGCCATTTCAGTGAATTTTCAGGACGACACCTGTGTTCAGAATGGTACAGAACAACACAGTATGGCTGGCATAACTTCCAACTATTTTAACAAAACACTTCTAAAAAATGTTATTAGCTATACACTACTAGATAAATTCTATAAGAGATATCCACTTTGTGTTCACATGAGAGGAACACAAATATCAGCTTCTCTCACCTATTTGACTCATCTCCCCTACTTTGGAATGCTGGCCAAAGGAAGTAAGAGATTTACTAAACCAGTAGAAAAAGTACATCTGCCCTAATTTCCTTATAAAGGATAAACAAAACAAGTTCATATTTCTGGTGGCAAATTCCAACATAAGTTTGCCTATAGCTGCATACTGCCAGTAAAGACAGTGGCTGCAAGTGACTTTGGACCTGGAGGACAAAGTTACTTTCAACACACCAACACAAAACGGATATCAAGTTAGAATATAAAATATTTCATGATTGCTTGCATTTGTAATTGGCACTAAATCAAGGAATAACCAAGTTAATCAGGGAATCCATCCTTAAAATATTCGTCATTTAAAAATTATTATTTCTTTAATACAGGATGCTTTATGTTATCACTTTGGCATGTGATCCATCTTAGTGAAAAACACACTTGCAGAAAGAGTTTTAATTAATTTTGTCCTTACTAAAGCAAAGCAGCTGTCAAAAGCCACAAGTTCACCAGCTGTCCTTGCAAGTACATCTGGAAATTTTGGTATAGGTAGCTTGGGTGCAATTTCTACAGTGCTACCCCACAGCAAAGGGCACAGTTGAGATCAGTAAAGGAGACTCATGGGACAGCACTGCCTTCTGGTTACACACAACTTCAATAGAGCTAGGGGACCATAACCAGCTGATACAAGCTGGAAGAATGCCTTCCATTATGCTCTCTTGGGCAGAGAACCAGGAACCTAAAGCTGACCAAGAATGCATTATAGAAACCAGGAATCTGTATGAAACTATTACTCTCAGGCTGGTAAGTAAGCAATGGCTGAGTAAGCCCTATTGTCCCCTTCCTTTTCATTCAGTAGACACATAACAGACTCAAGAAAGCCAGTGCAGCATTAATTTATGAATGCTCAGGTTCAAAAGTGCTTTATAGTTTCTAGAAGAATCAGCTGGCAACATACCCTCTCTTTGCATTCACTGTTACAAAAAACAAGTTCCTCAGATTTTAAAATGACCAGTCACTGTGGAACAGTCTCCTTACTTAATTCCATCATTTCTAAGTTAGTAGCTCTATAGCATTAAGCCGTGAACAGAAAAATCAGAACATACATAGGCTGCTATATAATAAAAACAGCATTTCCAAAAAAATATTCTGACAGATTTATTTTCCAAGTCCTCAGAGGGCTGTGTATTTGAACTAGTTAGATGTAGCTAAATAATAACCTATATCCTGTAATAAACAGCTTTCTCTCCGGGGGTTTGTTTGTTTTGTTTTGGTTTTGTTTTTTAATTTCCTTTCAAGCACTTGAGCAAAACTAAAACATCAATTCTACTCACAGCATGTTTTGACCAGCATTCAAAAAAGAGGTCATAATGTCTAGGTTGTTGTTAGTGACATCTATGCTCTCTGAATGCTCAACCTCTGAGTGCACAGAGCAGCAACACTCTGACATATGTTTAATCTTGTGGATATGTGTAGCAAAGTAAACCAAATCATCTAGCACCTGACTACACAAACCTCATCAATAGGAGCTGGATGAGAAAAAGCACTGGCTGACCCTCAGTTCTCCAGGGAAGAAAAGCTATTTCATAGAGTGTAACAGCACTTCTTGTTTAGCAGGTCTTGAGCAGGGTCTTAAACTGGGTCTGCTGGTCCACAACCAAATGGACCCATTCAATATGGAGTCTGACAAAACTTATGTGTAAGATACATCTTTCCCAGGGAAGGTTTTACTTCACAGCTACAACCTCAGAAAAAAGTCAAAATATTCTGAAGCCATCTTCACCTGTTGACAACAGTCAGTAGAAAACAATTATGCTAACAACTTATTTGAAACCACATGATGGCACTATGTGAGATCACAGGAATGACAGCTATTAAAGCAAGGAAATTAATAGCCCGTTTTTAATTAGGATCTACAATATTAAATTATGGTTTTGCCATTTCTATATGAAAATGAGGATATTCTTTGATTTAAAAATGATCTAAATAATACCAGGGAGCTTTTCCACTCAGTGTTTTCGATACAAAAATTCTACAATCTTTCAGCTACTACATCAAACTGTGACTAACAACACAAATAATGTATTATTATGAAATTTACATTTTGTGAAGTTCTTATTTGGAATTAAAACAAAATTCAATATGTTTCACAAATAATTTCCACAGAATAATTTCATTTTTTTACTAGTTCTAATGTATATAGTTGTAATTTTTATATCTGTGGCAATGGGTAAGTCCATAGTAAGAAAAGTTCAAGTCAAATATATTTAAATGTTGTCCTCCAGTTTTAAAACACCTGCTGACATAAATATGAGGTGATTCTTTCCTTCTTAGTGGTATTCATTCTTCTTGGAAAAAATAATTTGTTCAAGGCTCCCTTTTGTACAGCTACAGATCTTTTTTGATACAAGATGTGAATTTGTGAAGATCTTTCTTTAGTTTTTCATTTCTTCTCAGGCATTAAAAAGTGAAATCTATATTCCAAATTTATAGATCTAACCATGCTTCCATTTTTACAATGGATAAACGTAGGAAATAACATACAGGCAAAGCTAAAACATAGTTATCCAAATATCCTTGTAAAGGTAGGAATTTAAAGAAAATTTTTTTCTTAGGAATCCAGCTGAGAATTGTCCAGATGTCCTTGTAAGTTTAAGATAAATTTGTCAGGAGTCTCAAAACCAGGTTTAGATTAAGCAGGAATCTTCATTAATGACCTTTTACCAAATGGTTATTTCAGCTAAAATGTAAAGTGTCATTCTAGCCATTTAAAAATCTGTTACGACCCTGCCATTTTCTAATAGCTTACTAGTCATTGATGGACACAAACCAATTTCATGTTGATTTTTTAAGAACTCTTTTATAATGTTAATGATTAGCTGTACCAATAGCCTTTGATGTTCTCAATGTTTATTCATACAGATACTCTCAAGAGGAATAGTCACAAAACTTGCAGCAGCATGCTAATTCCAAACTGGATGGAAAATAGTCCTCCTGAAGGCTGTGAGGAAAGTCCTTGGCTTACACCCAGCTCCATGGTAATCCAGCATCTCTGATGACAGAATAGTATGACTCCTGTTTGCCTAATTAATAATGATGTCCATATTAAGAGTGAGTAATAAATTTGTCTAAGGGAACCAAGTATGGCTCATTAGGCAGGTCCTTTCAAATTAAGGCAGAATTCTTCTTTATCACAAAGTAGTGACATTGCTTTCTCTTCTGCAGAGGTAATCTCTTCTCTTTTGAAACACTGCCCTCTCCAGAAGCACCACTGCTCCTTTTCAATCACTTGTGTCTTTTACTGTTTGGTGTGATGGATGCATTAAATATTCACCTTTCGGCTATTATGTAAATCCACTAAGATGCAAGAGACCCTCAACTTTTACTATACTCAGTGAGAGTTGAGTTGCTCTATTCTACAAAGGTCTGTGAAATAGAAAACAAAGCTAGGCCAATTAGTTTCATGCTCATGGCATGATTTTTATCCAGGTGGTGCTCAAGACTTGTCAGGAAGTCTAGTTTTATATGTACTATACAGAATAATTTGGAAATGGAACTGTAAACATTAGTGACACTGACAGTTATTGACATGGGCAACAATTCATGAAAAATGTTAAAAATCATCCTAATCTATTGCATATCTAAACAAACAAAACATATCCTGACTTTGAGATAATTTTATTTCAGCTGTTAAAATGAGGTTAATATTCACATTTGTGATACCAATTATAATGATTCTTAATAATACACAGATGAGAAAAAGAAATACTGTTTTCTTTGCTACTTTATACTATCCTGCAAAAAGAAATCTGATCTAAGATTCAAACCTAGCACCTAAGTTCTCTGAAGATAAAGAACATTCTCCCATTGATGCAAGAGTGGAATAATTTCAAGGCAAAAAAAACCCTAATCACATTATGCCTTTACACTTGCTGGCATCAGTGCCCTGATTATTTCACTGCTTGTGTCTCCTTTCACTTATCAGCTCCCTTTACAGAAACATACATCCTTCTTTCTAAGGGGTGCTAATCTTCTACTTGTTTATCTGAAACTTAGGGAATACTTCTCCTGAGCATCTCTATTAGTTGCTATGGAAATGTTTCTAATAGCCTTTACAGGCAGCAGGGAACAGATTCACTCCAGAGTGAAAAAAATATACTGTTTCTCCAACATATCCCAATTAATCAAGTAATGAAAAAAAATTCTCATGTACTATGATACTTACTCCTAGTCAATGTGTTGACTGAACAATTTGAGTTTAGCAGAGAACATGGAACCAAACCCACTGAAGAGACACTGAGTGATAACATTGTCCTGCAAACAGGCATTACTATCTTCCTGGATTTATCTCTGCACAACAACATGTGATTCTTTTTTCTGAAGTAGAAACACAGAATAATCCTATCTCCTCAATTTTCCTGAAAAAAATGACATGAACTCACGTCTGTGCCATGGAAGAACAGGAAGTGCAGGAGAGGGAACACTGCAGCAGAAGAGCCCAGGTTTCTTTTCTTCATTTTTCCATTAGGTTTCCTGAGCTACCATGCTATCTATCAATCTGAGAATATAATCGCTGCAAACCCTGTTAGTCTGCCCTTTGCCATTCAGCTCATTCTCTGAGAAAAACAGATTTAGAATGAAAGTTGTATGTGAGGTACTATAGAAGGGAAGAAGTTTGAAGGTGAACACAAAGCTCCAGAGTAACTTTTGGAAAGTTGCCTCTGCTTTGGTAATATTCATGGGGTCTGTACAAATATATCGAGAAACACTGATAAAATTGAGACTTTTTTGATGCTTATATAAAAGCTGAACAAAACCTCAAGCTTCTATAAAGGTTCAGTGTAGGAACAGTAATGAGAAGCAGTTCTTCTCAGCTTTACTTTTATATTTAGTGAAACCATGATTAAGTGCTGTAGTACCTGCCGTAAAAAATGAGAATATGGTGAAGATCAATACTCCAATGTCAGGTGGTGGAGTTTCATTACAATAATTTTTCTACTTCCATTTTTTATAATTGGAGGTTTTAGTCAGCTAAAGAACCCATTTGAAACATTTCAACACCTTATAAGCTTGACTGTGTTTACAGACAATAAAGGAATAAGTGAATATGTATAACATGATAAAGAAACACAAACCCAGGATCCTAGAACACTTAAACTGGAATTGCCTCTCTGCTGGGGTGTTTTCTGTTAATACAGACTGAAAATTTATACAGAGGATCTGCACTTCTTCCCAGACAATCTGAAGAGCTGGATGATAAGAAAAACGAGCATCTTTGTACTCTTTTCTGTGTTTTCAGACAACAGTGCCAGGAAGGCAATGGATTAGGTTTTACTGCTTTGTAGACTGACTCCTTGGCTGCAGCTACCTTTTGCTACATGACTGAAGAGAAAAAAAAATATCCCTTCATTGGTTTACAAGAATAGGAGATAAAGGAGAAGTAGAAAATAGAAAACAGACTAAAAATGAGTGAATGATAAGACTATCAATAAAGGAAAATGACAAAATAAATTAAAAGAATAACAACCTTTAAACTGTATAAAACTATATGGCAGAGATTCTGTACACTTCTATTTAAACAGTATAATAAAACCTTTGAATAAGTCACAAGGAAGAGTCATGCTGGCTCCAAGAGGCTTATTTCTCAGTGAAGAGAACCTTGGTTCTTGGTTACTGTTTTCCAGGCTCAAGGCCTGGAATGTTACACTGGTTAAATGTGACATTGAAGTAAAGCTATAAACCCTATACAGTATTACAGAGAAATAGTTTCCTAGTCAAAATCAGTTTTATTTCCAATTTTGCCATGCTTTCTGGCTTGCCTCTGTGTCTACTGACACCAGGATTTCTTAAAAAAGGAAAAAAATTATCTCTTTCTGCAAGGTGGTCACATTGCCAGTTACAGTGTTATGCTCTGGTTTGTCAACTGGTCTGACAAAGTGGTAATTTATTTTATACTTTCTCATCATACCTTAAGAATTTTGCACATTATCTCATATACTGAAAATGTTTTTTCAGCTCGTGTCCAATCCCAGGTTGTGACCTAAAACAAAAAAAAACAACAAACAACAAACAGAACAATCAGGAAGAGAAAGTCTGTTATTTTTTCTTTTTATTTTAAGCATTAAGTTTATTCCTAAAAATCTATCCCTAAACCATTTACATCCAGTATAATCTATACAGAAAGACCAACCCCTGCCTCAGAGCAATAACTACCAAGGGCCAGACTGTTCCATTCAGGCAATGCTTAGGAGATATCCTGCCTGTCTCCTTATGCTTACGCCACAGTGCCTTGGCATGAATGAAGTGGGGGTTGCACTGAGATCCTGAGAGGAAGCAGCCCTTGAATTCTCGTGACAGAATCTTGACTATAAGAAGGCACATTTGTCACCACTTCCATCCTTATAACTGCATGCCACAGTTTGCTCATTGTTTGCAAATCATTAAAACAAAGTGTTCAGCCCTCTAATGTTACAGACACTTACCCCACGTGCCTTGAAATCCATTGGGAAAAAAACCCCAACAAACAACAAGAAACAACAGAGGCAAATAGACATTCTCTTTTTTTCTTACCAAGGTGAATCTACCCCTAAGTTCTAACAAAGTAAGATCTGAAGAATAATCTATTTCCACCCTTTGTTTTAGGATTTGACAACTGATTTTAATATGATTAATTTTAAGCAACTACTTTACACAGATACAAAAATAAATTAATAGATAATAAAATAGTTCACATAGTTCAATAAAATCATGCAAGTGTAAGGGTTAAGACAAATATATTCATCAAGGTAAGAGTAAAGGCAATATCACAGCCATCTATAAATAACTTTCCCAGGAAACTGTCAGAAAGAAAGATGAGAATTATTCACAGTCTCAGAGACAGAACACACAAAATAGAGACTATTTATGAAAACAAAAAATAATATCCGAACAGTAAGAAGTTTTGAACAGTGTCCCAACTTCAAAGGAAGACAGGTGTATCATTACAATTAGTAGGCAAGGTAAAGAGGCTGATGAAGACAGAATGTGGTTACTTATCAAGATTCAAGAATATAAAGTTATTTGAAAAATGGATCATAAAATGGTATCCACAGCATATGAAGAAAAGATTATATGTGACCAACTTATTATTGCTGCTGAAGCACAAAGCCATTCAGAGCTACACTGAAAAGCTTACTGTAGGTTCTGTACTGTGGGAAAAATTATCAGAGCTCCCCGTTCTCCCTTAGTTTTCTGCTTTTGTTTGTACCTATAAAAGGACTGTTGTTGGGTGACTTGGTCTAGGTGATCCTGCTCTGGCAGGGGGGTTGGACTAGATGGTCTTCTAGGTCCCTTCCAACCCCTAACATTCTGTAATTCTGTGATTCTGTGACTTTTTTTAGGTCAAAACAAAACTCTTCTATAAAAAGATATGTGCAAAGCAAAAGCAACTGTAGCATTTAGATACCCACAGAACTTGCTTGCCCTGCTCACTTTTAATATTTTAATTTAAAAGCTTGAGTAGCAAGAGAAAAGGTGTTAGCAGCTCTTTCTCAATTAATGTCTATTCTCCTTGACATTTCCAACTATAAACTGTAAGAAAGTGAAACCCACCAGACTTGACACACTTAGTAATTGTAAAGGAGAAAATGTACTAGGAAATAACAGAAAAAGAGAGAGAAAAACAAGATGTTTTGTTTAAAGCTTTCAAAATGTAAATAAGGTACTTTAGAATTGCTCATTTCTCTGAGCATGGAAAGTGGAAGTACTATTGATCAAAGAGATAAAAAAGAAGGGAAGGTTGCTGATATGCACTGTTTAAAAACACACTTCCCTAGTGTGTTAGACTCTGGCAGAGACCAGGGAAATACTTTCATTTGATTTTCTGGTTAAGAAGTTGGCAGCACATCTCTGTTCAGAAAACAACTTAATCCAAGGAGTTTACACTGCAAACATAATTAAAACTGTTTTTCTTCTATAACAACACTTTATGCATCTCATAAATAGAAGCTCTGAAACTGCAGAACTGAAAGTTTTTTCCTAGTCTTTTGTAGTCACTGGAAGAGATAAATACACATACCAGCAAAATAGCAAACATAATTGTAAAGTCTGCATATAGAAAATAGTAGGAGTCATCTTAATAGGCCTACTACAGTCTTTGTTAAGATAATTTTCTGGGCATCTAAGTGTGCAGTTATTCCACAAATTACATGATTTTAAGCAGCTCTATAGGAATTCTTCCTCTTTTTGTCCTTTAGAAAGCACATTTGTCATTCTATTTTACTTCTACTCTATGGACAGAAAATATTTTTCTCTTATGGTTGAACTGTCTTCATAGTTTAGAATAAGAACCAGAACCTGGCAAAACAAAATCCTGTTGTGCTTGCAGCTCAGTTGAAATGAGACCTATAAAGACATCAAGAACTGGTGGCGTGTCACCTACAGTAGCAGCTCGCCAAAACTGTCCTAACTCACATCAGCGTGGCTCACTGCCTTGTTACAAACATGTTCCTCCCACACTCATTAATCATCATCCTTTATCCATTTGCCCACCAGCAGCATATGACTCCTGGAAACATGACTGAATCCTTAGCAAAGAGGTTTGTAGTTCCTTCCATAGCACTTAGACAGGCATAATCTTTTGTATTGAACGGGAGCTCTCAGCATTGCTGCTGCCTCTATCTAGTGTCTACAATGGAGGTGGCTTTATCTGATGGGCAGCAAATGTTTGGGTAGGTCAGCAGAAGCCAGGAGAGCTGCTTTTGAACTCATGTGCTTGGCAGCATAGTCTGACATTCTAATCCGATCCTGAAAAATATCCACCGACAAAAGCCAAACTCCCATTACGACCCACGAGAGAGTCAAACTCCCATAGCAGTGAAATAGTGTGTCAACATTAAACTTATCCAGTTTCAGTTCATACTTCCATTCCTCATGCCCTTCACATGTTTTTAACACTTTGCAAAACAAAGGACAGTGACTGATAAATGATCTTTTAAGTTGGCTTTGAACTAGGTCAGATTTCCCAGAGAGGTGGTAGATGCCCCATCCCTCGAAACATTCAAGGTCAAGATAGAATGGACTCTGAGAAACCTCATCTAGTTGAAGATGTCCCTGCTCACTTAAGGGGGGTTGGATTAGAGAACCCTTAAAGGCCTCCTGCAACCTAAACAATTCTATAATTCTACAATTCAGGCAGGAAGGAACTGCAGCCTGGATCTGAAAACACAGGTTTTAGCAGCAGTCAGAAAGGTCACCCAATAAACACAACAAATGAATCCCCATGACTCTCCCTGCTGCTGGTATGAGACTGCTAGATTTCTCTTCTATTTCTCTAAGTGCTTAGGCAAGTGGGAGAACATAAATTCTTGTTAGATGTCCAATTATCTGATGAACAACTATTTTCTACTACTTCTACATCACATACTCTGGAATTCAGTGTTGTAAGTTGCAATCCTGTTAACTCAATGAGAGATATCTCATTGTGAAAACCTTGTACTTATTAGATGAAATTATGTAACAATATTTATTCCCATTAAGCATGAGTAATATACTTACTGGAGGTGCTATAAATTTATACAGGGAAGATCCCCTCAGTGCTAGAAACTTTGGTGTGTACATTCGATCCTGAAGGGAGTCTTGTTCTCGTTCTTCCGTCCAGCCCATGTAGACTATCTGACAGAAAAATCAATAGTGTTGACAAATTCCTCAGACACTTGCTTCAAATGAATTGCAAATATTTCATGCAAGTAAGCTGATGTCTGTCAAATTTTACAAAGCTACAAACTTTGAACCACTGACACAATATGGTGCATTGGCAGTTCACTTACAATCACGTCCCTGGATAAAGGATGACTGTTATGACAGCCCCAAAACATCAGAACAAATATGCACTGTACTAGCAACAACAAAGAAGTGAAAGCACATAGTCAGTGACGTTAACACTCTAATATCTCATTAAAAGCTCCGTGAGGTAATTCTATATATTCATGGACCAAATACCTCAGAGAAATTTAATGCAGATGTGGTGCAAAGAATCACTAGGCTGGTGTAAGGAATCACTAGGCAGCCATGCAAAATCAAGGAGCTGAAATGTAGATACAGTCTCCGCATACAAGTTCACAATTACACATTAAATTAGGTGATCTTACAAATCCTACTTCCACAATAACTAGGTTTTTTTTTTAATTTTTCCCTCTGAAAATCCCTACAGAGGAGTTTTGAACTTCCTTGCTTAGGAATAGCAAACTAACAGTTTTCAGATGCTATTTTGAACAGACTTCAGCTAAGTAACCAGAATGCTGCTGATTATTGCCACTTCTTGCAGATTATCCAGCATAGATGGATGAACTAGAACTTCTTCAAACTCATTCAGGAGCTAATTCCCTACCTATTCAGCTATTAAGTTGGAGTAATTTAATTAAAAAAAACCCTAAAAGGAACAGAGCCACCACTATGACAACTGGAGAACATGTGAAAAGGGAGCAGACACAACATGCACCTTTCTAACCATACCATTAGTAATAAAATATTATTTCCGGTATGCACTGGTACACAACTGCTATGGAAAAGAGAAGAGCCCGTATTTCATATAATGCTGCCAATGGAATAGATCTATTTTTAATTCTCTTTGTGAAACTGATTTCTATATTAACTAGTCTTGACGCATTCTCTGTCTAAAATGACAGTAATAAACATGTAAGGAAAACAGGTTAGGCAAAATAACAATATTAACTACATAATAATAGTCAAAGAGTTAGTTTACCAATGGCATGCATGTACCTAAAATGAATGTTTTACAGCATGGATTATCCTTGGATATTTTGTGCATTGTGTGAAATGAAACAAAAACATTCATTTAAACAAAACAAAAACTGACAGGTAAAGTTTAAAATTATTCTAATTCAATGCCTATAAAGATTTCCCTCATTGCTACTGTTTTGTACATTATGCAGTGCAGGATATTGTGGATCCCCATCCCTCTGACTTGGCAGGAATATGTAGAGCTCAGTGGCTAAGACGGCCTACATAAAAGAGTAACATTAGTATAAAAAATTGTTGCACTATGTGCAGAAGTTTAACAATTTTTCTTTTCTGTAACTGCAAAAAGAATGAATGATGTCTAAGATCTAGAAATTGAGACATCCATACTTTTAAATGAATTAAACTGAATTGATTTGGTTCCATCTTAATTTCTTTCATTAAAATCAGACACATAGTAAGATATCATCTTGTCTGATGACATTTAATATCACTGGAGCACTGTTTATAATCTGTTTTCACTTAGTGTTTTTCTCTTTCACATCCCTCATTTCTACTTCTACTATTCATCAGTATAACAGGATACAGTCATTCATGCTGTGCAGATGTATTGATATTTCACATTCGATTGCCTTCATATTAAAGCAGCCATGAGACGTAAGGCAGTTGCTCCTTTAGATATTTCTCCTTTGCCTCTGTAGATCATGAGGAGAAATTAGATTGATTTTTCAGACAACCTGCTGTACCAAGGTTTTATTAACAAAATGGCATTTCTCCCTCAGACTAAATACCTACTATTAAACATATAGAACTGTTAAGCAAAGTCTGTATTACTATAATTAGGAACACTTACAAAGTTCTTTGAATGCATGTGCATATTCACATGTGTGGATTAAAATAGCATGGGCTAAATTCTGGAAAAAACAGGTCAAAACAGAATAAATATTTGATAGCTATTTTACTTTTTTATTCCTAAAGTGGTCTCAGTTTATCTAAACACACTGAACACATGAAGTTAAAGAAAATATTTATTTTTTATATAATGAAGCTGAGAAATTTGAACACTTATGATATAAAATAGAGGGTCATATTCTTGAGACATTTATGCTACAGGTAAACATTTTGACTTCTAAAAAAGCTTTGACAATGAACAACTTTAAGAAAATTAATTATTTGGAAAGAGATCTTAACTTTCCAAATTAATACTTCATGTGTATTGAAATAAAGGATGAGTATGAAATATGACTTGCGAGTTTTGAGACTTATCTTACTGCTGTACATGTGGACTTGGTCCAAAATGTGGAATTTTATGAGGTTCTATCCAAAAAGAAATGTTTAAAACCACACACATGATGACTGGAAATAAACATGAATCATGGATAGTGCACAGCGTGCCCCTTTATAAATTTATAAACAGGTTAGTTTTTTTAATCTCAGAAAAGTTTTTTTGAGTCCCTATAACCTGCTGCTTATCAACAAAGGTGGAGGTGGTGAGGAAAACAGATTCAGTTTGTGGTAGCATTCCACTTAAATGATAATTTTGCAGTCCTGGTTTCTAACTTACCTGAAGCAGCTCATTCTTCAAAATCAAATGTTAACACCAATTAGTTAACTTAGTGGCTGCTGGTTCAGTTACAAAGATCCAATAAGTTATTCCAGCTTATGAGTTAAATCAAGTACAGTTTAAAAAAAATCTATATCTAGATGATAAATGAAACACGACACTTTCTTCAGTCAAAAATCCATAATCTAATTTAGTATGTACTTAGATCCCATAGATATCCTAATCAAGGAAGATAAATTGCCATAAATTGCCATATTTCATATCAGTCCAATATATTGTTAAAACGACTTAAATAGCCTAGACTTTCAAAGACACTTCTCCAGAGTTTTTACACTAATTTTATTATATTTTAGGAAGAACAGCAAGATAAAAATATAATAGAATTTCCCCAAAATGAAATGTAAAATGTATGTGACATTAAATAAATGAGGTGATTCAAAGATCAGAACAGATGCACTGAAAGCTTTTTATCTTGGCAGTCCCATAGCCCTACTCATAATATGTAAAACAGTACTGTAGGGCAACAGGATAAACATGGGAGTCAGAAGACAAATTAATATGTCAGACAACACAGGGGAAAAATGATGAGGGATGAGGAATTCAGATAATGCTTTCTAACCTGGTTTTAATACTGTTATCTCTGTGTGATAGTGTCAAAATCCATTATAGTTAATTGTTAGCAGAAAAACAATCAAGCCATACTAAAATGAAACAAAAAGTGTGATAGTAATGCAAAAATAAGTGTCTCCTGTTTCATTTTTCAGGTTTCTGAAAAATATGGTGATCTTTCCATATTTTTTGTGAATTCCTCTGAATTATTTTCGATCTTCTTCACGAAGTCCACTAAAACAATTCAGTCTGCATATGAAAAATAATCTCAAAGAAACAGAAGACAAATGGCATTGAAAGGTTATTTTACATGTGTTTCATATTTAAATCTTAAATAATTTGAATACTTACGTATTTCATTATGTTTTATGACAAATAAATATCAGTAATAGTCAGTATTTTCTAGAAAACTATGCTATGAAATTATTAATAGCAAAAGAACAGCTTTGAAAAATACCTCCTTTGACTTTTATGTCTGCACTTCAAAATTTAGAACTGCACTATTTTTGGTTTGAATTATGGATGCATATGCTCCTGGGCAACCTGCTCTAGATAGTCTTTCTTGAACAGGGGAGTTGGGCAAGGTGACCTCCATAGGTTCTTTATGACCTCAACCATTCTGTGATTCTGTGTAATAAGGAAAATTATGAATGTATAAAACCAGAAAATGCTTGCTTGAAAATAGTTTTCCCTTTTCTTTCTCCTGTGTTGTATCTCCTCCTTTCCATCCTATTCATATTTTTGAACCACCTACCAAGTAAAATATTATTGAGACTCTAAATATTGCACTTGTTATTGGAGATTATACAATTATTATGGGAGAACATAAGATTACACATTTATTGTAGATATCTTAATTTCTATCTTAATTTCTTCTGGGTGAAGAACTCATGTTGTCACCAAGACTAAGTAAAGGTTTTCCATTTGGTTTTGTCCAGTTGTGTTTTTTTAAAGTATCACACAAAAATTAAGGAAAACAGCACCAGAGAAAGGAGAAAATACTTCTTAGCTATGGAAGATGATTTTTTCCATATCACTCCAGATAAACTGATATCAAAGACTGAAAACAGGGTGCATTTGCTTTCTTAGCACACGGTATCATAATCAGAGTGAAGACGTGTTTAGGGTAAAAAAAACTTGCCTGGACCTCTGCAGACATCTGCACTGCTTGAGAAACCTTCAGTACAACACCATCCCATGAGAAATGTTGTCACCTACCCAGTGGCATCTACCATGTCTTGCTAGAAATCAGGACTATATTGACATATTGTGCCTTCACTCCCTTCACAGATCTAAAAAGTGAGGGCTACCTGTGGATACAGGACACCTTTTGGATCAGGTGAAGATCTACTTGCTTTTCAAGGTTTTTCACAATCTTCTTGTTATAATCTATTAATCCAGAGCAATATTTTGTCTTATCCATTCAGTTTTTCATCCAATGTTACATGTAACAACTACAATTTATTTCAAAGCACTCATTTTACTTAAGACTTTTAAGTATCTGTTCACTTAATTAAATTCTTCTAAAAACAAAGTCAACTTGAACATTAATTGGGCAATTGTGCTTTTGTCAAAACGTCAGCATTACAAGTTGAGGTTTTTTTTCCCTTCCTTAAATTATTCAAGTCAATGAACAATAAAATGTATTTAAAATTAACTGCAATTTAAATTTGTTCATTTTAATACAGGTGATTAGAATTTAGAACGTTCTGTATTCCATTGGTAAGACTTTTTCCAAGAAATATCTTATGCAGTTTTTGTTTTTTTTACAGAAATATCTGAATGGAAATCAGTATTAGATATCAATCTATATCAATTTGGTGTGTGTGTGAAATTATGTGAAGTAATCAGTGCAAAATTGTCTCATGCTAGTCCTGGCTTGCAGAATATTGACTTGGTAATGTAACAAACAATACCCATCAACTATAGTAGCTGGGCAGCACATGGTAGACCCCCTGAAACACATACGGGATGTTTGCATTTCACACGGGATTGATCTTATCATTTTCCTGGTTAATAGAAATAGTAGGGAGATGATGAAAAAATAACCTGTTGTACTATGTAGAGCAATCTGCCTTCCTCACTTCAATGAGGCGCCTATCTTCTTGTAGAGAATCCTGGTGTTTACCTGCCACTCACCTTCATGGCAATTTAGCACATCCCTGCATAGTTCCTTTGGCTGCCAGGTTTATCACCGAGGAGATTCAGTCGTGCTGCCATTACAGGCATTTTACAGCTGACCTGAGAAGCTTCAGACCTTCTCTGACACTATCAACAGAGAAAATCTTAGCAAACTTAGATAATAAGCAAATCTCACATCCTGACTACAAAAATATTACTATATATTACGCTGTCATCATTCCCCGTCCTTTTGCTGTTGTCTAAGTGTAACCAGTAGGACTGTGTTCTTTTTACTGGGAAAAACACCTTTGATATATGGTCATATTTGAATTCCTGCTTGTCAATTTTTCACCTACTGAATTTATGAGTGGGCACAAGGTGGGCTGCAAATTTTAATCCAGGATAAAAGTTCTGGGTTTTTTGAGGGTTTAAACAGATAACAGTGCATTACAGAAAGCTCAACACTCAGGTGGCATAAAGCAAACATCATCTATTTTAAAGCCTACATGCCTGACTATGTTTAGAACTTACTTTTGATTAATGACACTTTTTTCCTCCTCCTTTTCTAAGTGTACACAGTGTAAACATAATGTATTTTTCAGGCTCTAAAATATAAATAGGTCAAACAAAAAATATTTCTGATAATCAAGCTGGAGGGCATGGCCTCTCCTTTCTGAAGAACAATGTGTCACATTCATCTTTGTCACCTCAGGTTAGACTACTGAAACATGCTGAGAGAAGAAAAAGATCAGCATATTACAAGTCACTAGACAGTGTCTTTCAGACTTTTGATGGTGCCACCAAGCAAACAACTGACACATGCATCTTTTTCAGGTACCAGTGTCAGTAAATCACTTATGAAAGCAATTATAAGAATTCTTAACTTGCCTCAGGAGTAGTTTTCAATTAGATTTCAATGTTTAATTCCAGATATTGCTTTGATCTCCCTTTTCTGTTTCTCTGAAAAGAACTGGTAAGCAGAACTTGGACAGGACTAGTGAAATTTAGATTGTCTCTGAGACATCAGACTACTCACGTAGCAGCTTTGCTCATATCCTGAAAGCCTGCTAAATTTCTGCTTACTGGGGTCCGTCCAAAGGAGAATAATAGAAGGTAATGATAAAAGTGGAAAAAGCCCAAATGACTAGTTATACAGAAAATAATCTGATGGATGATAGGCCAGACTTAGTTGGAATTAATTTTAGTAATGCATGTTTTGAGTTTGCTTAACATTAAAACTACATTTCTATAGAATTAGATGTTTACACTTCCAAGTGCTCACAAAGCCAGAATAAATCTGCAAACACTCAGTGTATACTCAAAGCTGTCTTTTATGTCTCTGGTGTTGCTGCTTGCACAGCAAAATAAACATATCTGACAGAAACCCCTTCTTTTGCTAACAACAACTTAACAACATCTGAGTTAGAAATGTTTTTATACCTTTGTCAGACTGAAGTTTGAACTATTAAAAAAATTAGCAGTGCAAATATGCATGTAAGTATGCAAAAGCCTGTTTAGGATTAAAATATTCTATTTAAATACTCTCTCCTTTGATTAAACAAAAATAAAAATTCTATGGAATAATGCTATCCATGGCCACTGGGTGACATCTATTAGGAAACCAAAGTTTTACTTCCATTCCTAGTTATTTAAAAGGCAAAACTTGCAAAGTGTCGAAAAAAAATATAAATGTTTGAAAAAAATATTTTTCTATTTATACTGAAAAACAATTATTTTCTGTTCTGTTTTACATCAAAAGAAAAACTCTTCTGCAAGCTTAAGGTGCTCATAAGGCTTTCTGAGGGCTTTTAGAGAACACAATTACTACTTAAATACTGCCAGAATAATAAATATAAATAAACTCTCAAAAAATATTTGAATAAACTTAAGACTAGACTTACAATGCCTTTTAACAATTCATTTTTTGAAGCATTCAAGGGATGTAAGTGAAAGAAAAATCATCAAGACATTAAATATTATTTTCAAAAGTACAACCATCCAGTCTTGTATAAATCCACTTTTTCACTTTTCATAATCCATTTTC
Source organism: Ceyx melanurus (assembly GCA_024611195.1). NCBI lineage: Eukaryota > Metazoa > Chordata > Aves > Coraciiformes > Alcedinidae > Ceyx > Ceyx melanurus. The sequence continues at coordinate 84,878 of JANHGL010020365.1, forward strand.
TGTTAATGAATTGTTTTGAATAAAGATAGTGTAACTGAAGAAGTAGAAGTAGTGTCATAGGTTTTATTTCCTTCCTTACCAGCACCATGATATTGCTGCAAGAAGGAAGGTTCTGGAAAGGTCAACTGGTTGTTAGGTAACTTTGTTTTTTTTTGAAGGAAACTGATAAAGGTTCAAGGGAATTGCTAATTTCTGAGAACACCCAGTGTCAAAAGAAGGATTGTATTAACAACAAGCTAAAGCACCCCTTTGAACCACAGTTTCATGTTCAAAGAAATGCACATAATGAAGCAATTATTAGAGCAATTAAAAAATAATTACATATAATCCTTCAATCCTTCAAATGTCAATGACTATTGCAATCAGATACCTGATGGCAAGTGATACATGACATTGTTGGGTATAGTGCAGTCAGCATTTCTTTACAACCATTAATGAGGACAGATGTCTCTTTTAAGCAAAATTAGTTACTGAATTTTCTAATTAAACTTTCTGGACATCAGTATCTTCACTAACTGTCAATCAGAGCAGAGCAGCAGAGTTCACTTAGTGAAGGGAAATAATAAAGCAGTCTTATTTACTGATGAATTAGTCAGAAAGGCCATGTAGCTTTCCTACAGAACATGAAAATACACAGATGAGAACTTTTGATGCATCTGTACAATCTTTGGTGGAACAACATTACTGGTGCCAGTTTCTAACAGAAAGAAAAACCAACAGCCAGTATAAAACTGTAATGTTCAAATCAATAAGTAAAGCTCCTTAGGGTAATTTAATCATTCATTAGACAAACTAAATAATTTTTTGTCAAATTACTTCACAGTTTTTGAGATCATTAATTAATAGGTCTAATTAAGCTTTATTTCTAAACAGAAAATGCTAAATATTCTTCTTGATCTATAAAAAATAAACAATGCCATAAACCCTCATATTTCAATTCAATTCACAGCGTGCAATAAGAATTTGTAAACTAATCCATAAATTTGACATGTATAGATAACATGGTTCCTTCCTATCAGAAACATCGGACAACACTTAGTCTCTAATCTTCCTTTAAATCAGTGTATTTCAAATATATATATGAAGAAATGGTCATAAGTTGCAGGAATAGAAGAATTATGAAAGCAAGACATTTTCACAATCGTATTGGTCACTTATTAATAAATCCACAAAATTAATAGGAGTGATTGAAATTTTTCTTTTTTGTTAATCTGGAATAAAATCTGTCAAAAAAAGGGCTTCTCTTGAAGTAAAAATTGTAGACAATCACCAAATCTATCACATAACTTGCAGCATTTTAACAAACTGGTCCCAGTTCATTTGCCATTACAGCTAATGACTATTTATGATCCACAGAATTCTGTTTAGTCACTGTTCTTAGAAGTTTGAGAGACTAAATATTGTTCCTTTCACAGGATAATCCATGGAGCACTCATCATCTGCATAGATGTAAAACAAGTGAATGAGAAAAAATGAAATGCTTATCCACCTCTCCTCCTTAGGGCAAGCTGTAATTAAAGGTACTTTCTTTAAGCCTTTTGAGTCCCATGTGCTCCTTCAATGGAAGATCTACAGTTAAAGTATATGCTTTATTGATTCAAATTAATTTATTTAAATGATACAATTCCCCAAGGAATAATGAGTGCATAGGCTTCCTGAGCACCTTCATTCTAATCTACTAAAATTGTTATTCTTAGGAGCTTTTACATTCACTTGAAGCAATAAAAGGGACATTACAATAAAACATTGCAATGTTTTTATTTTCAGCCTCAGCCTCCGCCTCTAATGAACATTCCAAAATGGCCAGGCAGAATGAATTAATACCTGGTTAGGTATTGACAATAACAATTTCTGATTTAAGGTGAGGTTCCAGGAAAGAAAAAGCAAAAGTTTTCCCCCTTAATATTTCTAACTATAACTGCAAAAACAAAGATGACCTATATCTTTTGTGGATATGGTGACTCAATTTATCTTGTTTTTTCATCTCATTATTAACACTTTTCAGGAACTTGTCAGAAAGCAGAAAGGTACAGGACTTATACATCATTCAAGGCATCTATTTATAAACATGGAGAATGAAATTGTCTTCCTGTCCTCCTGCTTTGTTGACCTATTTAGACAGTAGTTAAAAATCCTATCCAACATTAAAATACATTAAAAAGACGCAAACATTTATTCTGTTAGAGTAAAAAAAATGGCTCTTTCTTGGTTTAGCATTTGCTACAAATGTTCCACTTTCAGACGTCATGAATATCCTACTCTGACAAAAAAGTCTGTCTTTTAATTTGCAGGTATTCCTTCCACTGTCCTATTTATGCTACATATCACTCTTCTTGAGTAAGTGGCAAAATACCAGGTTCATTATGTTTTGAGACTTAAAGCAGGATTTAATTGAGTCATAAACAGAACACAGGGATATTAGGATGTAACAAGAGCTATCCCCTCAATCGTTATTTTAATTCAGTGGTTTCTTACTGTCTGACCTGACCATGGATACAGAACTATGCTTCTGGAAGAGCTGCATGTTTGCCCATGTTAAAACTTCAGGACAAATCAGGAAGCAAGATTCCTCTGCCCAAATCTTCTGGGGAGGGGTCTGATTCAGAAGACCACTGGATACACACAGGCAGAGTCAGGTTTATTGAAAAATGTTAAGCTCCTACTGCAAAAAAGTAGCAGCTGAAGGAAAAGCCCTTATTATGGTAACCTAGCAATTACAGCACTCCCAAAGTCAGTGAGTCAAACCTCTCTCATCTTCTAACCTAACCATCCAGCTAAAAGCTGAGGCATACAGTTCCTGTTGAAAGTACCACACTGGGAAGAAATATATGCAAGACCCGTGGGATCAGAAAGAGCCTGATTTCACACCTGAGAGGAGTGTAAAGCAAGGTGAAAGATCAGGTAAAAACATCTCAATCTGGAAAGCAGTAGATCAAGTTGTCTGCTTGTCAGTTGAATACTTTTAAGCCATAACTGCCACCCAAAATAGGCTTATATGTTTATAAAGTATATCTATCTGGAGTAGGAACTTCCAGTCTTTGTGGAAGCATTCAGAGATTTGCACTTAACATGAACAAAGCTTTGAGTCAGACCCTTAAGCCACAAAGAGAGAAGGACTATCAGATTTGCTCCTGTGGGCTGCCTGAGGCAGAATCATAGAATTGTTTGAGACCTCTGAGATCATCAAGTCCAACAGTTAACTATGTCTCTGGCTGTTTTGTATCTTATTCCAATGCTTTTCTGTTCTTCCTGAAGCAAACAGCAGCTAGGTCTCATAGGTTTCCTAAGTTCTTCCATAATGTACTCTTGAAATGTCACTAAAATGCATAAAATATCTATTCACCCTTCTTCCAGAACCAGAAAAGAAGTGACATTTGTTTATCTGTTTATCAATACGGGATTGCACATGACATCTAGTTCCAGGACGTGTCTGTTTATTTCACTCAGTTTTAAATATCTACAACAGAGCAAGGCATTTAGCCTCCCCTCATTCATCTCTGTATTTAAGCCTTTAGTGGAGTATACAGCACATTCATCCCTGTATTGATTAAAATCTGAACACAGATCTAACATGGTTGCAGTCACTAAAGTTAGTCAAGCAAAACTTACCCTTACTGAAAGCTATTTTCATGAAGTGACATTAATGTTGCAGAGAAAAAAAAAAAGCTAACTAATACTTTTTCTACTAATGGCTTAGCATTAGAAAAAAAAAAAAAAGAAGATAAATGAGAAAAATATGTAAATGAGGATGAAATGCATACTTGAGGGAAAATTGAAGTTGCTGGACATGCAGAAATTATTTAATGCACAGCTTGAGCATTATAGTTTGAGATTTAAATAAGAACTTGATCTAATCACTCTTTTTTGTCATCTAAATTTCCAGCAGGTGTTCAAATTATTTCCATCCTCTCATGAGCTATAGGGTATGTAGCCCTAGGATATAAGCACTGCTATCCAATAACTGCATCAAGTGACTCACACCATGAATGTTATCCAGCTCATCAGGTAACCCACCATCTTCAGGAAGCAGTTTGACCTTCCTCTAAAAAGCCAAAGTGGTCTCCTCAGCAAAAAATTTCTAATGATCTATGGCCCTTCTAAAACGGTTCTTATGTCCTGAAGTTCAAAAGGTAAAGGGAAGAAATATCTTTTATTGGCCACAGTAAACAGAGTTTTTATAATAGTGTCTCAGAGGCATCGAAAACAATTAAAGCAACTGCTCAGTGAAAACTATTTCATGTCAATTAAATAAACATATTAATATAGATAGATATATCATTTATTTTACAGAAAGATCAATAAACTTAATAAGCAACATAAACCTTTCAAGGGTTTCTGTTATAGAGTAATAACCCATGGCGAGTGTCATAGATGGCTGCCAATACAATGTGGGGAATTAGCACAGCATAATTTACACCCTACTGTGCACTTCTGCTTAATTTAACAGCAAGAGCTCAGCTCCCCCTCTGTGTTTCTATAAACATTTAACAATAGAAGCTTCAATCTAGAGATTTTCCTTCAAAATAAACCTGATCAAATCCTGACTGTGACAACAGATGGTGATAGAACAGATGTACCAGAAAACTGAAAGTTCAATAACTGTCAGTCAAGAGCTGCAGAATGGCTATTCTGATGAACCACAGTAAAAGGATATTTAAAAATAGTTAATTCAAGAGTCATATAAAATCAGGAAGAAAAATAATAATGAAAAGAAAATAAACACAAATACACCTAAAGAGTGGGAACAAAAACACTATCCTTACTCTACCTCTAGAATAATATTAATAAAATAGCATTGTCATCTTGGAGGTTATTATTGTGCAATTAAAGAAAACCAAAATGGCATGTTTTAAATTTCATACAGATGTTTATCACTAGAACAGATGTTGCCCTATCAGTCCACTTGAGCAATGTGATTCACCTTTTTAAGTATAATAGAGATGCAGCCAAGGACACTGGAGTGAGTGGCAGACAAGGCAGTCACTGTGACATTTGTGTGTATTTACCTTTATACAACGTTTCTGAGTTAGGTTTTGTTAAATAAACTCAGCTGAATTTTTAGAAGTTTATTTTACATGAGACTGTTCTCACTGCGTAACTTTAATCAAGCTAAACAGCAGCCAATTACACCAGAATTTGAGGTGATTATTACCTAGTTGATCTGATTTTATTGAATTACATCAAAACCAAGAGAAAATGGACATATTTATGTTTGTGAATGTCATCAAGAATGTAAACATGCCTGCAAAACACCAGGTTTTGTGACAAGTGCTGAAGAATCTGACATGCACAATTACACCCCAGTTTCTTGCCTTAGTTACACCAGTTCACGTCATTATGTTGTTTTAAAACTGTTTTAAACACAATTGAAGAGATGGAAACATTGTCTATCTCATTCTCATATAGTTCATATTATAAACTGTTAACTGTGAACAGGCATCTCAGCATCTTTTCCCACAAATGCAGAAAAAATCTAGAGGAAAAGATTCTTCTTAAAGATGAAAATTAACATTAAATAATGAGAACATCTTATCTGCTGTAGAGAGAAATCTTTCAAAAACACTCATGTTGCCTGCAGATAGAAGAGAAATAGTGTTCAACTTAAAGGATTTTAGAGTTCTTCCCCATTATGGTTTTTTTTTGTGAAGTCAGCATTTATGAAAGATGGAGGGCTATAGCCTTTCATCTTAATAGAGACGAGACACACAGCATGGGAAAAGAAAGTTTTAAATATGCTGCTCTGCCAAGATATTCAAAGCTCTCTTTCATGTGAAACCTTGAGACTTGACTTTTGTCTGTGTGGTGGAGAAGCAAGAGGCTACTTAATGCATTTGTGAACACATATATGAACACAGCCAGAACCCAATAAAATGGAAAAGCAGATCCCTGGGTTTGTTGGGCACTGGTCCTGCTCTGCTTGTTGAGTGAAGTAAGTTAATAGTGCAATTGGGAAGTTACAACTATTCCCAACAACAATTTATAAACCCTATAGTTACTTATATGTAGGGACAGGAGGAGGTGAACAGAAGGTCAGACTAAGATGTATATCTTAAATTTTACTGCCTACCTAAACCAGATGTAACCAATTCATCCTCCTGGCACAGCAATCAGTAAATGCCAAATCCCAGTAAAACCTAAATAGCAAATGCTGGTTATAACTTGTATTAAAATCTACAGCAGCTGGAGGCAACACATTTGGTTTCCCACCCGGAGAAGGAGTGGAGACTCTGTAAGAAGGACTGTCTACTGCTAATTTCCCTAGATGCTATCACATCCATTTTCGGCTGAGATCAGCACATTGCAAACTCCTAGTGGCTAAGGAAAGGGCTGGGAATTGAAAATGAATGGACAGTGGACGTCCTCAATCCACCACCACCACTTACACGATGTATTTCCCTGTCCTTTGGATGTGTTAGCAGGGAAGTTGGTGCCACCTTTCAGAACTCGGGAGCTGATGTTTGCTGTAATGAGGTTGCTGAACAGCAGTGAAGAGCTCCAAGGAAAGGCAACATGCCCGCGTTTCCTCTGCCATCCTGGCTGATCAAGTAAGAAAAGCTTTTGGCTGAAACCTTGAAATATCTATTCTCTGTGCATCTCTGCCGTGAGGTCTTTAATTGTTTTTCCTCTGGAATTATGGAAATTTTGTCTATAACATGGTAGCATTTTTAGTGCATATTTAAAATAAGCATTATGGTTCCAGTAGCAATTCTTTTTTTTCTTTTTTCTCAACTACTTGATGATATTCTGTTAGATGGTACTATATGTAGCCCATTTACTATAATATCAATACTGTAAACATAACTAATTTCCTAAGGTTTTAACACCTTCAAGTGTTCTTTTCTTTATTATCAGCCAATCAGAATCCTAATTAAAATAATAAAGTATTTCTAACTGGATTGGTTCTTTGATCACTTTACAGTATACTCAGCTTCACCCTGAATATTTTCATTCATGCTTTGTTTATATAGTCTTCTAAGGTGTACGCTGATTCTTTTGATGAGATGTGGCTGTTGGCCATTCTTACTGTGATCTCCAGCAACTAGAAACTGAGAACTTCAGCATTTAACCCTGAGCTGCCTGGAGGTTTGATTTATTAAAAAAAAAAAGAAACAAACACAAAAACCCCAACGAACCAACCAAAAAAACGACCAAAAAACCAACTAACCCCAAAGTCCAGATTTCTCAAGACAAACAGCTCTATCCCTTCATCTCATGGATCCAGTTGCCAGATACACAGCTGGGAAAACCAGCAATTACGCTCATGAAACCACCTCTATTCAAGGAGTCTCACCCCCTCTATGTAAAGTTATTTCAGTGCCTTTCAGTTATATGAAACTGCCAATGGATGAACTTTCAAGGCAGTCAGATGATTCACTTTGTTCCAAATTCCACTACCAGCCTGCTCTATACCCTTGTTCAAAATGTTATATTTTTTTTTTTTATGAATTCATTTGGACAAAAGAATTCATAGTTTTAGAAATTTAGGGAACTGATGGCTACTGGCTAATACTGTAAAGCATAACAAACCCATTCCCCCTTTTGTAGTAAACTGAGTAAGAAGCAATTTGAAGAAAGCTTATAT
>JANHGL010020366.1:0-15269 GCA_024611195.1 Ceyx melanurus
CTAGATATATACAATTGTATACATAATTTATGGTTGATTCAATTATAAAAGTATCCACTTCTAGACAGTCACTATTTCACTAAAGCTTTGAGTAAAAGCAGAATATTCACTGTAGGAAAAACTCGATGAAAAATAAATGGTTTTGGACCATTTGAAAATTAATCCCTTTATCTTGCTGACAGTGATAGGTGACGCTGTCATTTATAAAACTGAACAGTCTGATTTGGAGAAGGTGTCATGCTTTATTTCTGCAGCATGAACCACTGGTTAGAGAGATGATGTATCAACTCTCCTTCAGCAAATAAAACTACATTAAGCTAATTTTAAATCCAACCGCTTCATTACTTCACTTGAATCCTTAAATCGCACTGTCTTTCAATCAAATGGTCTTGGCTCTTGTTTTCTCCTCTCTCCTGGTACTTTGATAATGCACCTTTATTAAACTGCATTCTCTCTATTTGTCCCTCGAGAATGATTCCCTCATAAATACCACAGGACCCCCGGGCCACTCTCCTGCCCAGCTGCTGGGCTTCAAGGCCACGTCACATCAGAAGGAGCAGAGCAAACATGGAGCCGCAAAAGGTTCATCATGTCTCAGTCTTCTCTCCCTGTGAGGCAGATGAAAAAAACCTCCTGATCTCAGCTTATATATCATTGTTACCTATCACATGCTATTAGGCAAAACAAATGAACAAACACACACCCACAGAAAATCAACACAGATGGCAAAACCACCTTCCTCCTGTGTGGAAACCTCCTCTTCATTGCCTGAAGCAGGAAGGAGAGCTGTATTTTTAACAAATACCACAATCCCCATATTCATAATGCAGACTACGCCCTCCACTTCTCCAACAGCTGGCAGCAATTTCGGAAGTCAGGTTTCCCCAGGTCTTGGGCAGGGACATGCTTCACCCTTCCTCCCTGATGCTTTCAGGCCTTTTTTTTTTTACCTGCCACCATCAGGCAGGCTGAGCGCCTATCAAAACTGCCCTTTTTAAAGAAAAGAAGTGGAAACCAAAAGTCAAGCCATATATTTCCAGCCCGGGGGAGAGAAGAACAGCCTTTGCAGCTCCCTCCTTTCCAAACACGTTAACTGAACACCCATCCCCTTGCTGGGAGCCCAGCCCTTGCACCTCTGCCCCAGAGCTGCTGGGAGGTGAAATCCCCAGTTCAGCAGCTCACCCAGTGATGATGCTTCTTGGTGCCACTAAAGCAAGCTGAGCTGAGCCTCAATTCTGGGTGACGCTCCCCTTCCCTGCCTTGCAGGCTGCCACCAGCCCTGCTCTGCGAAAACTTCTTTTATTTGGTGACTAGTTGCTCACCACCTTTATTTAAATGTAAACATTTGCCAAAAGCTGGAGGTGCCCAACTCAGCTCCCTTTTGCTCACTCCAGGACATTCTCCAGGGTCAGAAGATGATGCGTCCCTCCACAGCCCACACCACCTTGCTCCACACCATTTATAACCACTTTGGAAAAATAACTGATCTTGCCACTTTTACAGCTTGTGCTGTTCAGTCTCCATTAAACACACCTCTCCTTGCAAAAAGCATTTACTCTAGCAGGAGCACCATGCATTTATTACTGGCACAGACAGCAGCCCATAATGTTGACAAATGCTATAATGATTGGTAAAATACTTACTGGTACAGCAGGCTTTGGGCTTAATTTCTAACATGCTGACAGCACACAGCAATAAATATATTTATTTGCACTTGAGCAGTAACAGCACATGCAAGTGGCCTCTCTGTCCCCAGGTAATGTCAGCTGTAGCTCAAGGATACTCCAGATCACACACCACCTTCCAATTTCTTATATCTTTTGTCTGGGAAAAGCTTCAAAGGAGAGAGTGGAAACTCACAGCATCATTTTCCCACACACAAGGGGAAAGGGTCCAACTCCACAGGACCAGCTAAATTTGGGAACTTGAGCCCAAAGTCTGGCCATGCAGGTGAAAACCCTCAGTAGGGGTCACCAACCACTCTGTAATGAGCTGCTATCATGCCATTTCCCCTCTTGGTCCAAACATTTCACTCTTGGCATAATCCTGACATGGAACAGGGCCTTTCTGGAGTTCTGAAAGGGGCTACTCTAGGTTAAACAACAACAAAAGAAGTAATTTATTATTTTGCTGCTGCCTGTAATCCAATCACCACAGCAGTACATTCAAACTCATCCTTCTGGGTTTATCAAGGCCACAGCCCACGTGTGCCTGGCCAAATTATCTCTTCTCAGAGGCAAATATATGCTTTCCCCACATCAGGGCATGGGAAGGAGAAGAGAGACATACCCTGGGAGATCCATCCCTGCAGCCAGTTCAGCTTGTCCTTCTTCTGATGGGAGGGTTACTGCTCAGCAGGGGATGGGGAAAACCCACCTGGATTTATATTTATGGATGCCCACATAGGTAGTTACACAAAATATTTCACATGAAGGTCCACAACTGGGTAAACCCGTAACGTTGCTCTACTGTAAAGAAAAACAGATTTCCTCACACAACACTGGCTCACAACAGAGAGCTATCTTTGCATGGGTAATTCATAACAGGTCTGCACTTCAGCAGCAAGCAACAAATGATTCCATCATTTTTCCCACAACATTTTAGCAGTACGATGGCTAAGTTCAAAGCACTTTCTAGGCTTTCTCAAGCTGCTTTCCACTACCACCGAATGTGCACCCCAGGAAGCTAGCAAGTATTTGTAGTTAGCACTTGTGAGTGTCTGCTTTCACATTTACAGCTAACTCAGACTGAATGGCATCCACTGCAAGTTGTGGCAAGACTGAGAAACTAAGCCCTGGGAATCTGGCTGCAGTCTTGAGTATCTCTGCCAAAAAGGACCAGGATACTGTTATGGAAGATGAGAACACGGTGCACAGGGAAAGGCAGTCAGCAACTTCATCTCCTCTCTACTTTTACCTGGGTCAGTCTTGGAGTTCAGAGCAGCAGAAAATAACAGCAGTAACCAAACACTATGAAAAGCCAGAACCCAAGAGAAGCAGAGCTATGTTTCCCCAAAATTAGTGGATATTAGTTTTCTGACAGTTATAATATTGTATTCTGCTTACTGACTGTCAGTAAATTTACAAATAGTTGGCAGCTTGGCTTATGACCAGGACCCAAAGGAATGTCGACTGTAGCAATTTAATGGCCTGTTCCTATCAGCAACAGCAGGAACGTTTAAAATACTTTTCATTGCTAGTGAATTTATCATTAAAAAAAAAACAACCAAAAAAAAAACCCCCAAACCCACCACCGAAAAAAACCCCAAAACTAACAAACAAACAAAACACTACACAACCAAAAAAAACCCAACAAACACCAACAGCAGAAGATATGTTAGTTTTACATTTTTCACCCTGCTGAGGCCTCATATTAGATCATTATTCATTCTACACACCCCCGGACACTTCTCTAAAGCTTTGAATTTTGCTTCACTCCAACTGCTAGGATTGCAAACTCAGTGATGAAAATAGACATCTTCTGGCTTTTTAAAAAGAAAATCCCTCACTCCCTTACAAAGGCTTTATCCAGTATTTAAGTCGTGATGAGTCAGCAACGCTGCTAACACCAGGAACACTGAGACTAGACATTCTTCTGAAAGTTTCCCAATTTCTTGGGGCCAGAACAGACAGATAAAAGCCTCAAGAGATATCTGTGTTTTGAAGACTTACACCAGATTCTCTCTTACCAGCCTTGTACCACATAGCACATTTTTCCTGCAAAAAGTACTGCAGCTCCTATCCAAGTGGCAATGGCTTCACACCATCCTCTTTTCTCACCCCCTCACAAGTGGAGCAGCAACAGAACAAGCTCAAGCTCATAGAGCTGTGTAGAAACCCCATCATTACCCACAGCCAGAGAGATGTGCTGGCACAGCCGGGCTGCTCAGGGCCATGTTTTTCCATCAGCAGCCACACAGGCAAGAGGTGAGCACAGGTTCCCTCCCTGGATGAGCTCCATCTTTAAAATTGTCACCAATAACACAGATGGAGTCACTAATTTTTAAATGACATCTTCATCCTATCCAAGCACAGTCAGCCAACACTGATGAGCCTTTGCCAGCACTTGCTTTTCTCCAGCACCGTGGTGTGCCCCCACCAGCTCCAAGCACCAGCTGCACCTACACAAGGAAAGTGTCCCAGTGAAACCTCACACTCCAGCTACATGAAGCAGGACCTGGTGAAATAGTTTCCTCCATCTCAACCTGCTTACCATTAATTTCTGAAACTTAGCCCTAAAGACCACACTAGACAGGCTAAGATATGCATTTCACTGCAAAGAAATACATCTTTGGAAAGGGCTACAGTTGGTTAAACTCATCAAGAGATTGTACAGGGTGAACTATGTGTGGGAAATACATCAAAAAGGAAATGGTATCAAAATAAATTCAGGATGCCCGTCTAGGAATGTGAACTGTTCCCTTCCATGCAATTATATAGGGGACAAATCATAGCTCTAGCTAAAAATGTAAACATCTTTAGAAGCAACAGGGGAGGAAAAGCAGGGTATCCAAACTAAAAGGTTCTCACACCATTAAATGTAATCACCAAGCGACTATTAGCCAGTCTGAAAAGAAGATGAAAGGATAATGGAGGGAAATACGGGCTGGCAATTACAGTGGAAGTGAAGTAAGTGAAATAGCCCATATTTATTTTTGTTTTTATTAAACTTCCACTGATATTAATAGCCAGATTGTACTACAGGGGAAGTAGAGAGAATAGAAGGGCTGGAATTAGTCTTTGGTTCTTCAGAGAGTCCTTCCCCACAGCCCCAGAGACAAGGACTGTCTTGTGGCCACCCCAGCTCCAGACCATACAATGGCACCTCAGGTCATGAAAATAATGCATGTGGGTGAGAAGATTTTGATTATACCGAGTCCAATGACTTCAGGAAAAATATGCAAGATAACCTATCATTTTTGTGCCTACAAGAAGACTGAACATGCCAGCTGACACCATTCTAGTTGTAAAGCTAACAGGCTTCATTTTTTAAATAATATGAGAACTTGCCCAGGAAGTAAGATGACTATGTGAAAAATATGAATTTCAAACCACTTACCCTTCCTTAAAAAAATAATCTATGTTATGTTTCTGAAAAGCCCTCTGCTTGAAGCATTTGGTGAAGGAGCACTTCCTTAAGACCATGTTGGAGGACGACTGCTTAGACTAATGCCTCAGAATGCTAGTGCCATTTCTGTCAGCACCTCTGGACCAGCTGGGGTTGGCTCAACAGATGTTCCCCTCTGTCCTTGCCACGGCAGAAATCCCAGTATGAAGAGGGATTAGCACCAGTGTAAAAATACCTATGAGAAGACAAAGATAGAGCTCTGCAGGACAAGGCTTGTCACCTTTGCCTCATGCTGGTTACTACCTAAGATGACAGAAACACAAACCCTCTGCTGCCCTCATGAAGTGGTACTGCTGTTCTGTATTTCCCCATTCAAAATCAGTATACAGAGGAGCCATGAAGTAAGCTGAAGAAAACACTGGTGCTATTTGCAACTCTTTTCTGACATTTGTTATTATGAGCTGAATAGCAAGTGACAGCTAGGGAAAAAAAAACAAAGTAATATTTGGACAAGCAAATGTACAGTAGCAAAAATGCTAGGGAGACAGAATGAAGGTTACACTGGCAGCATGGCATAGCTCTGCTGGTCTGCTGTCAGCCCGGGCCTCAGGAATCATATGCATCTTTTGTGCAGCAGTATTAGCAGAAGCACAAAGTCATTCAACTATATTACCCTGTAAAGGATATTGCTTTCCCACAAAAATCTCTGTTGCTTATCCAGGGTACAAGCAGCAGACAATGAAGATAATGAAGACATCTGCAGATGATGTCTGAAAGACATGGCTAATCTCAGGGGAAGAGTAAAATTGGATTTTTATCACTCAACAATCTGAACTCTGTTACAGACCTTTTATTAATGAAGCAGAAATGTATTCTATTTGGTTGCATCATGTTCTTAGACCATGTTAAAGCTTTAAGCAGAAATGAAATGACCTGGTAGTGTCATGACAGCACTGCTTCATAAAACAATGGTATGAATCCAACAGCTGAGGTGCTTCGTGTCACAGCGACCCAGTGCTCACCGCATACCCATGGACAGACACGCAGCACTTGGCACCTCTGTGCACTCAGATCATGAGATTTATTCTCTCTGCTCTCCCAGTCTCCTCAATTGAAGCCTAGTGCCTCTCCTTAGGAGACCTGACTAGTATCTAGAAAATATATTTTCATTTTCCTGATGGAGAACATATTAGAGCAGTTGGATGGAGAAAAAGAAATATTTAAAAATATATCAGGTTAAAGAGGAAAGGAGAAACCAAAAAGAGAAATCGAAGAAAAAAGGTAGATCCCCAGTGAAGCATTCCAAAAACTGAACCTAGTTATCCTGTTATATTTGGCAGCTGTTAGACTGCACAACAGCACATGTGGTAATAAACACTTTTACTTTAAAACCAGACAGAAACAAGTTTAAAGTAAGTCAGTAAGACCCGACTCAGAATTCACTAATTATTGCAAGCAAAACGACCAGACCTTCCTTCTTGTATACTGTGACCTTCACATTCCACCAAAAGTCACAATTTCAGAAGTAATCTCAGAAGTAAAAGGAACTTGCTACTGTTTCAGCCAGGCAGGAAACAGAGTAGGAGCTTAACTGCTAAATAAATGATTCTTTGCAACAATTAGAAATGAAATTAAGTCTTTCTGGAATCCCACTGCAGCCCTGGCAACACACTCCAGGCTCTGCTGCCAGATGAACTGCAAGCCAGATTTACCAGAATAAACCCTGATCTAATATTAAATTAGGAGTATATTCCAAATAACCAAAAGTTTTTTTCAGCCTTCGTACGAACATCAGTCATATGCATTTTGCAGCCATCACTTTTGGAATGACTAATTCCATTTTCTTTTAATGTCTTATTGGGGAGGCTTTTTCTTGAAGCAGCAGTCAGTGGAAATAAGGAATGACCTCCCTTCACAAGATCAGAGACGTATTTGCACATAAACAGCTGAGGAAAACTGGACTCAACAGCCTGCAGATGCCCATGATATAATAAGAACAAATAAAAAGCTTATGACACTGTAACTCTGCACCAGCAAAAACATAAATCCTGCTGGAAGCACTGGAGTCAGATGGCCTTTGAAATCACTCACAGGTTCTAAATTTCCTGGCAATGGACTGCAGGGCTGGTATTAAAAACACAAAAACCTTACACCAAACAAATACCAAGGCAATAAATAGCAATAGTAAAGCAGAGACAGATAGACCTTTGAATCCATTGGTCAAGAAAATTGGTATCTCAAAGACAGGGCACAGGTCTATGTACTGGACACCATCAAGCAACTGAAGCAGATACTAAAAGGCTGCAGGCTCCCTGTGGCACTCTTCTCCCCCATCCTTGCTTTCTCTGCCAGGCAGCATCACTCCAGCTGGGAACAGTGATCAGGAGGAGCCAGAAACCACAGGCAGAGGGCCCTAATTCAGTGCACAGCAACACCACCATTAAAAACAGCCAAAAAAGTTGGAGGGATGTTTAATTACTGGCAACAGTCAAGTTAGGGACCACACCACTGACTTGGCTTTATAGCAAGGGAGGTCCCCAGGACTTCAACAGAATTTGCCATTTGCTCTGTCCCACCCCGTGCTAAGCACAGGTGAGAGCCCAGCAGACAGTGGGAGAGCCCTCAGGAGAGGCAGAGATGGGCAGACACCAGCCCTGCCAGCAGCCCCTGCACAAGCAAACCCCTCACTGAAGACCCCATATCCAAAACTCTGCACTCAGTGGAGAAGACTAAGATGTGCTGATCCCATCAACACCGAGCAGGAAGGAGAAGGATGTGTGTGAAAACAAACACCAAGTCACTGCTGAAAAACAAAACACTTAAGAGTAAATCTCCATGTAAACAACCAACCCTGGGAATTCTTCTTTTTTTTTTTTAATCTGTTTCTACATCTAAGCACCTCATCTCCAAAAAGCATGACTAAGTTCTCACTCCCTCATCCAACTATACATGCCCTCTCAACACTTCTAATAGCAAAGTGATATAGATTGGATCAAACACTGCACTTCCATTAAGCCACAATATACCAGCTATCACTTCATGAGCCTTTAGTATTCATGGGCAGGCGCTTCCCACAGAACTACAGCTACACCATCATTTAGCCAGCAATTACTTTTGAAACAGGCTGCAGCACAAATAAATCTGTGATTATATAAATGCTAATACAAAGAAGAGATAACCATTAGTATAAATCTGGTGACTAACACAGAAGCACAATTAGAAAAAATATTTTCTTAAGCCCATTGTGAGTAATATTACCAAACGTGTGCTGTATCCCAGCTTTGAAGGGCTAAAGGGCCCGGGGGTTTATAACACTTCCCAATGTTACTCAGCTGTAAAATGAGGGATTCGTTTTACGATCAGAACTGGATGGAATTCAAAGCGAGGGATTATTAAAACCTGCAAGGCTCTGAGTTTTTTCTTCTTTTTTTTTGCTGAATGTGTGTAACAAAAAAATCCATTTAGTTGGTTTTTAGGTTGTTGGGTTTTGGTTTGGTTGTTTGGTTTTTTTTAATACACAATATTCCTCACCACTGACAACTTTTCTTAGTGTAAAATACAAGGTCCAAGGTCCATTATTTCAGTCAGTTGTGGTTTTTGTTTTGTTGGATTTTCCCCCCCACAAGTAGATGGGCAAGTTCTTACCATGAAATCTTTTCTGCAGAGATTAGTCTCTGAGCATCTGATCTTGTCTCCTCTCACCAGCTACACCAAGTTAGCTTTGGTGAACACACACAGAGGCAGCCACCCACAACTGCTCATTAAATCACTCTGTTAATTCACAAGGTGACACCGAGCTGGGATCAGAACACTGACTTGCTATAGCACCACGGTCACTCACAGAAATTAAAGACATTTTACACATCCAGGTCTAATCTTCTATCAGTATTTATACGTAACAGATTCATATGGATTTATAGCCTCGAGGGATCCCAAGATGATCTATTCCCATCTCCCTGCATAACACAGGCCACATGATATCAATCAATCCCCCCCTGGCTTCTCCTTTAACTAGAGCATTTCCCTATACATCAATCCTTGATTTAACACCTTCCATGACAGGGAACCCACTGGGTAACACTTGATAAATTGCTGCAGTGGTTAATTATCCACCCTGTTAAAAAAAAAAAAAAAAGTGTATTCTATTTCCTGACAATGTATTACTTGAGAAATTACAACAGAGCTTTATTAAAATGGCCTTTTTAAATCTGTAGCTATTGAAGAATGGACTAATAAGAACATAATCTCCCATTTTTCAATACGTGAACAAAAAGGACATAAAAGATGATACTACTGTATAGAAAAGATGAGGAAGAGAAGTTTAAAAAGACTTCCCAGCAGAAGAGATAGCAACACATCCCAGATCATTTGCCTGGATGTGCCAGTTGGCTGTGAAAGACTATTTTAATGTACTGTATCAAAATCACCTTAGCTCAGCAAACCATTAAAAAAAAAATGCTAAATCCATGACCAACAAACCACGGGCACAATAATTAAGATCCTGTTTATACTCTTGGCCTTTAAAAAAACCAGTCTCCAGTTGGGATAACACACGGGCAACAAACACACTCCTCCTAACTGACAAGTCCTTCCTACCAGGGCAACAAGACTACCCTGGGTATAGATCTCAGACAACTTTCACATCCATCTTCACCTCTAAGTAAAAAAGAGGTGGGTTATGGGTGCTTTGTCCCCCACATAGTTGCTCAGGATATTCAACAAGTCCATGGAACAACCTGAGCAGTTAAAGCTCTCTGATAGCAGCAAGATAATTACCTTTAAGTCCCATGACTGAAAAACTCCTTGGCTAGGAGATACACATTCACAATAAAAACAACTGTGCAGGTAGAAAAGTTTCTCTTGAAGATTATGTTATATACAAAAACCCCTTCTCTGCAGAAGGCCTTATCCAGAACCCACTTAGATCACAGAAAAAGTTCCCCTTTACCATTATTAGAGGAGCTGGGCTGCCCAAGGACCATCCTGCCTGGGTGAAGTGGGGATGATTTTGCCAAGCTTACTATTTAATGATTCATATCAAATTAGGTTGAACTTATACAGCAACGTTCAGTGTGACAAAAGCAAGCAGAGAATGTCTCTGTTTGGGCTTGTCTTACAAAGCATCTCGGTGAGCAAAAAGTTACAAGTTCATTTTCCTGCATATGTCAAATATTCAAAGACATAAACCAAGCCACACACGTATAAGCTTCTTCTGACATATATAAGAAACACATCACCCTTAACTTTGGCAAATAAAAATTCTTGGGCCTGAGCCAGCATTTTTAAGACTTTCAGGATCAAACTCCTTAGTACACTGCCTAGAATATTTACAGTAATTTTGAAAAGCAGAGAAAAATTAAGAAAAAAGTGTTTACTATTTTAAACACCTCTCTACTAATGGCCCTGCTAGGTGCAACAGCCCACATCTCTGCTCCAACCATTCCTTCTCAATAATGGGAACACAAGCTTCAGTTTAAGTTTGTTCTTAAAAAAGGTGAGGTCTTGGACACCTCCTGTCACCAGCCTGAGCCAAGTTCCTCAGGAGGTGGCACTGAGCCTGCAGGAGGCAAGATGGCTGATCTCCAGAGGTGTCTGCATGCCACCTCATAGCACTTCAGTGCTGGTTTGCACCTGCAGGTCACCCACTCTCTGACATGGGTCACAGGTCAGCCCAAGTCCTGGCCAAGAAGCATCAACATCCAAGGCACAGCACCACCACAGTGTTGCTGGGACTGTGGGGTTCACAGCAAGCAACACAGCAACACAGAACTTGGAGACCATGCCAGAAACAAAACCTTTCATGATTCCCGAGGCACAGGTTGAGAAATATTAGCACTGATTTGGGCCATGTGGTTTGAAAGCACTCAGCTGGCAGGAGATGACCTGGAAACTTGAGCTATTCCAAACCTAAAAGCACTTTTAGCAAATGAAAGACTCAAGCAGTGAAGACACTTGAAGCAGCTCACTGGGGAAAGCTGATGGACAGGATTAACAAATAAACGAAGGTAAGGGATGGGAGGAATATAAGTGTTTCCACAATATTTGGGCAAAGACAGGCTGTGTCCACCAAAACAGACCTGCAAACTTCTCTCCTGTCACTCTGGACATCATCCAGAAGCAGTGCTGGTGAAAGCAGAGAATTCTACTCAGAGCCACCTTTCCAGCCCAGCATTTGGCAAAATGGAAAATAACCGCTCTTCAGGATTTTTATTTTTTTTCAGGAACGCTTTATACATAGCAAAAGTCCTAATGGAGCAAACAGAGATACAGTTCAGAGGTGGCTCTATTTAAAGACATCCAGCTAGTTATTAGAAGTCCCTCTGAGAAGCAAGTCGGCCTCTCTAAAAACCTCTGTCTTCAAAAGTTGGTATTATTTTTAAACACTAACAAAGAATCCAGGCATGATGAATGAATGCACTCTCAGCCCAGACTCCCTCTGATTATTATCAGAGGAATTGCTTAATATAAAGTTACTGCAACTGTAAAATGCCAAGTGTGCAGTTAACATGCTGATAGCAAAAACTGAGTAAGAGAGCTGGTGAACATCCCACCCAAAGCTTCTGCCAGCTTACTCATGGTGTGACTATGAAAAACAAACACAAAACCAAAACAAAAGCATTAATAACAAACAAAACCACAAACAAACAACAAAAAACCCACCCAAACAACAAAGTTTTCTACACAGCTTTAAGCTGTCACCAGACTTTATCCGTAGCTTTTTATTGAAACAAACCAAAACGCACAGCCAGCTACACTCGACTCCACGTTTGCCAGCGACCAATAAATGTTCTACTGATTCCTGAAAGAACAAAATCCCCCCTGAATGCTGTTAGGCTACAAGGCTGTAAAACACTCTCCATTGCTTTAAAGCAGGCATCCGTCCCCAGCCCAGAATGCTGCAGCACAAGGAGGAGGATGCAGGGGAGCTCAGCCCCGAGCATCCCTCAGAAAGGTCGTGCCTATCGATCGCGACCACAGGGGTGCAGGGGAGGCCAGAAACCCTGAGCTTGCTCTTGTGCCTGTCGGAAATTAGTTTGCAGAAAGCAAGCAGGGTAAAAGGTTAATGAAATACAAGCTGAGGAAATAAAACAAGGACACAGATGACTGTGCCACAAGGCCCCAGGGCTGGCTACGCTGGCTGGAGCCCTTTCCCCAGATAAAGGGCTGCAGAGATGTTACTGACTTTATGAAAGTGGAGAGACATTCAGTTGTTTCTGCCTCCCATGGCAGCAGGTAACATGCTCTCACAGGCACCACCACCTAATTCCCACTGTCCCGCTGTGCTCCCTCCTCTCCTCCATCCAGGAAAAAGATGGAGAATTTCTAAGGAAGAAACCAGATATGGAAATTGGGCAACAAAAGCTACATGACATAAGGTCACACAGAGAGCACCAACCTGGGTTTTTGAAAGAAGCTGTGAACCCACTGGTGTGGTGAGAGCAGAGACCTCAGAGAGAGGCACTCATAAGCACTGAAGTACCCCCAGACAGCCTGAACATGACTATGAGCTTGAAACTGAGTTCTGGGTACTTTAATCTGATGTCTCTGCTTTGAAACAGAATTCTCACAATCATACGAAAAACTTAAAACTGATGGGTAGCACCTTCATTTAGCATCATGCACAGGCATCTTTACTGTCAGGTCTGTTACCATGCTTTATTTCGTGGCAGGCAAAACACCATTCAGGCTTGAAATCAAAATTAATAGTGTGAGGCTTTGCAGGTGGTGTTTGGTTTGTTTTGTGTAGGGTTTGGTGGGTTGGTTTTTTTTCTTTTTAAAAGGACAGCTACTTTTCCCTGTGCACAGTCTTTCCTGTGCCACAGTTATGATATCACCATAGATTTCTCTAACAGAACAGCATTTACCAAAAAGAATTGACACCCTCTGGATTTCACATTCAACAATCAGAACTGGAAAATGTGCTTTTCTGATCCAGAGATTTGAATACACTCCAAGTTTGATTTCACTGAATGCTGATCCCAGATCTAAAACCAACTCTTTCTAGTGTTTTCTAAGCAGGGTATCCTAAAGTGCTTAAATAGAAACAAAAATAACTAAGTAAATAAAACAACCAAAAAGCAAACCAAAACACCACCAAACACCAGAACCATACAGTTCTGTGGGGGATTTCACTGTTCCATTAATTTACTCACAAAGTGCCAGTAACACATGAACAACCAGGGACCTTCCCACTCTACTGTAAGACCCATTTAAGGACATAAATTCAAGAATATCTATGCACTATATAAGCTGATGTTGGACCAGTCACACATGTTGGGTAGAAAAACAATCTGATACTTGGAATCACTTTCACAACTGGCACGCTAAAGAGACAGACTTGGGAAAATATTAATGCAATGCAAGACTAAACCAAACATGAAGCCTCACACAATTCACAACAAACACTCTGCCAGCATTTCACCAAGTGAACAAAATCAGCAACCTAACAATTAGCAAAAGGAGTTAAAAAAAAAAAAAAGGCAAGCAGAGAGGAATTTCAAGCACATGAACACCAATACAGGGCTTTTTGTTACCAATGCAATATGTTTACACCCATTTTTCTACGGCACATTAAACTCAACTTGGTATGAAAACAAATCACTGAAAGTCTTGGTAGATTAGTAAACGTCAGATCAAATTAGACCTTCTCCCAGACTGTGCAGGGGCTGTACAAATTTATCAGAGTCTCTCAGATTCTTTGTTCTCTTGACATGAATAGGTCAGAACAGCCCAGAGACAAAAGCTAGAAAGATCAGAAGCCTAAAAATGAAGTTTTTGAGAGCCATTTATTGTCAGGCTTTGTTTTACTGTTAAACTCATTCACAGATAAATAGTTTTGGAGATGGCAAGCAGCAAAAGAAAGCAGCTTTCTTTTCTCAAAGGCTCTCTCTGGAAGACACCACAGGGTGACTAACAGGAGCCAGGCAGCCCACACCCCAGGCCTGAAAACCACAGGTGTGGTGCGTGGACAGATCGTGGAGGTTTCATATCACAGGCAGCGAACAAGAGCAGTCAGTATTTCTAGAATGGGGTAATGCCTCTCAAACTCAGTAACACACCTGGCAGTAAGGTTTGGAGATGAAAATACATCAGCTCCTTCTGTCTGATGGGTAAAACCAACTTCCCTGCTGCTAGCAGCAGCACTAACACTGGCTCAGCATCCATCAGCCACCCCTTTCCCCAGCACCTCTGCCCCACACCACTGCAGCTCAAGCACCTACAGCAAAGGTTCCAGCATCTGCATTGTTTCAGAAGATGTACAGCTCCTGCTCAGGGCACAACACCCCCTAGGCAGGCCCTCTCCCCTCCCCAGAGCTGGGTGGTTTCGCTCACCTTACACCTGTCCCACGGCACTGTGGAGGACTCTGCCCCAAGAATCTCATCTTACAAACATTCCTGTGCCTTTAGGAGCACTCTCCTGTTGCTTCGGAGAGAGCAGCAAATGCCGACCTTTCCTTTTCCTGTCAGTCACCTGGGAATCGTTTGTATTGCCTGACAAGACGAATAGGGGTAGGGGGAGTCCAGCATTTATCACCAGTTCTTCAAAGCAAAGAACAAAACCTACCCAGCCACCCCCACCCTGGCCCCTTGATCATCCCCAGCACATGCAGGTGGAGGCAATAACGGAGAACAAGTTAAGGCTGAATTCAATCAGGTATTTAAGCCTATGCTTAGGTTTGGAAACCACAGGCCCTCCTAATTTCAGAAGCCCCAGCCAGTGTCCGTGCAAGAGGTGATCTATATCTCTGTTTCTCACCGAGCCACGACAGGAGGCTTTGAATTTTAGAATTCATTGAGTGGGTGTCCAGAGCAATCCTTACTGGGGCAATCTGCGGTGTGAGAGACCTTCAAATATGGACTTCTTCCCTTTACATCACACGGCATCAGAAGCTAATGATTCTCAATTACTTAAGAGTGCTTTTTAAGATCATGGTACAATTAGTTCCAAAAAACACGGAAGTATACAACAACTTGAATTCTCATTAAGAAGATACAATTATAAACAAGAATCTAGTTCTTTACAACAGATACCAGAGCGCAAGCTGTTTATAAAAACAATTGTTAGCTTTCTGTAAGGCAGGATCATCTTGTGCTTTTTATTTAAGGAACACAATGGTGAAGAGTACGGAAAGCAAGGCTTGGAGGGTTACACTTTGCCTTTTCAAAGGGAAATTAGGAGCACGATAATGTTTTATTGTTAT